>LUGF01044122.1:122103-171489 GCA_001625245.1 Calycopis cecrops
TAAAAATATATTGGTATTTAGGTGCAAATTAAAAAATCATTGTATAAGTCAGTTAACAAATTCCGAATGATCACAATTTTATCTTGACATTTCTATTAAATACAATACTAACTGACTACTACAACTAATACAACTTTAACTGATTATATCGTGATTTCCTTAAACACTAGCTTCTGACCGCGGCTTCGCCCACGTGGATTTCGGACTTCAAAAATTATTCAAAATTTTAACTTATTATGTTATTCTGATATGAAAGCTATATTAATGTAGTTTCATGAAAATCCGTCCAGAAGTTTTGGAGATTAGCCCGAACAAACCGACAAACAGACAAACAAAAAAATTAAAAATCATAGAAAAGTGTTCAGATACTATTTTAAAATCGCCCCCAATTAGTTTTTCGTAAATATATTCATGTACAGACACTAAAATTTTACTGTTTTATTATATGTATAGATTAAACAGACGAAATGCCGGTAAAAAAACCACGACAAAATTCGTTAAAGTTGTTTTATTCTAATAGAAATATCATGATCAAATTATAATATAATTGTTATAAGTAATATTCGTGCAAACTGAAGACATCATTTTGATATTTCTATTTTGAAATGTTCTATGAATAAAAAAAATGATGTCTCATCACACACAAAAAGCTTGTCTGTCACTAAAAAGATATAACTTTCTAAGCTGACAATATACCAAGCTAATAAAATATAAATCCGTAATGTTCACACTTTCTACTCACCGTGCATAGCGATAGTTGGGTGCTCAAAAGAATCGATAAAGAGGCCAGGGTCGCGTATGAAAACAGCAAGTTAGCGATTTATGAGGATCGATTACGAGTACCAACTTTCTATTTTGAGATTTACTTACTATAGCAATACTTAATAATGCATGCAGCGGTAAATTTATTTATTAGATCTATTTTTAAATTACCGAAGGAAATTTATTTGTACCTCTCATGCAAATATGACCAGGTATTTTATTACTCGTTGCCATAACGAGATTTCTTTAATATATTTGATGGCAATGGATTGTCACTTTTTGATGTAAATACTTATTATACTTGTAAATAACACACGCCGTTTATACTTTCTCCCTTTTTATTAATTTAAATTCATTTCTTTACTCTTTAAGAGCGTTTACGCCTCCCAACGCAATTTGCCTTGAAAACAGTACTTTTTAAACACCTTAAAATCATGAACCACTTATCTTATATTATATGTTACATACTAATAATTGTAGGACATTTTCTTGTCTGAATAGTTAGTTGAAAAATATTTCAATTAATTTAGTATGTACGCATTCTATCATGATTACTTATTTGAGGTTTGTTAATTTCCCTTTTAGCGTCAATTTCGAAACTCAAAATATCATAAAAGTACTGAAATATATAATTAACAAAAAATAATAACCACTTGATTAGATCCTTGAGAGAATAGTTAGTAGAAAAAAAAATTGGTTTTGGTATCTTATCGATGAGAAATTAAAATTTAAAAAATGTGAAATATTTCAAATTTTATATGTATTTTTCGACGATATACCTTATTTAATTTAATATATTAATAGCTTACCAATAAACTAGAGCATATTCTTTACAATCATGTATTTAAAGTTTTGATTATTGTATAGTAATTATTTTTCTGTAAATTTTTTAAAACGTCTCTAAAACACTGGTCGCAAACGAAATCAATTCAGTACGTGGATCATAGTGGGTTAATTTGACTATAGAATGTACTAACATTATATATATACTACTCACACGGCGATCCGTATGTGTGGGTTTAAATTACCCATGAATTACATAAAACCACGTGCGCAAGGCGTAAACGCTCTTAATAGTATAGTGGGACAAAGGAGCAATCGCTTGTATTAATTAGGTGACTATCGAAACTCATTAACATTCGCATAAGCAGCTGAGTTGCCCTCCATAACAATAAACACCCACCCGCTCTGCAAGAAAGGGCGATCAGCTACTTACGAACCGCATGACAGCATAGCCATCGCTTTTAAGGCGAGACGTCCCAGTAGTGCTGAACCAATTCAACAGGATTAAAGCATAATAAATGTAAGTATACAGCATTAATTTGTCCTAGATAGGGACAACTTAATATTAGAGAGCTAATCAATCTGCAGGAAGTGATCGAGATAGAATAAAGGTCTAGAATCTAAAAGGATCCAAATTAACTATTAAAAGTCGTTATATAATTATCTACAAGGACTCCAAAGTAACGAGTGTTGCTTTTTATAAAAATAATTAATACACCTAACTAAAGCTTTTAAAATAAAAAGAAAATTTTAAACAGCCTTTCTCGATAGGAATTCTCATTACAGTAAGCCTCATACAAAGCTTATTGTGACAAAAGATGTGGCTGAAATAAAAGGAGAAAAATTTAATAAAGGAAGTGCAGAAATTTGCTGCTCTTAATGTTAAAAATTTGTCTTTTATAGAAAAAGAACTAAAAATAATAATAACACGATAGTAGCTACGAATTGCAATGGCACCCTATGTAACACCGATTTCTTAATTAAACTTTACTTTTTTTTTGGCTGAAAGCATGTCCTGCACGCCTTATCTTAAACTCACACACACACTTTGTTTTCACTTTACACTTGCAAACCGTTATAGCAGTTATTTCGAGTAGGAATCGCACTTTCCGAGGCGCCTACCTCTTAGAAAAGGTTGATTTAATTATACGACCTCAACAATACTGTCAGAAGCGAAATTTCAGTTGAGATGGCACCTACTCCAATTTCGGACTGAAAAGGTCTAGGTTCTATACAAACCGCATTAAAAAAAACAATAACAGGAAAATTTGACAGTCCTTTGTTTTGCGAGGATGGAGCACATTGTCAGAAAATTTTCATGGCCACATGTCCATCTTCAAAACCCTATTTACTAGCAACGCCCTCGTTTAACCAGCTTTACTTAGCTCTTTCTTGGCATACCCTATAACCTTCCTTGATAAATGAGCTACCTAACGCCGAAAGAGTGCTTCCAGAGATCAGCGCGTTCAACCATACAAACTGATACAAACTTCAAACATACGAATTACGAAGTGATTAAAGGATGATGGCTGCACGTAAAAACCGATTACGGTCTCATTTTGAAGATGTTACGTATGCAAAAAAAAGAGAAAAAAATAAACATTTAAAAAAAATGATGAACCATCAACTCTTAACTAAATTATACTAATTATTTGACATAAATAAAAATTAAAATGTTTTACGTGTAAAAATTATATAAACGCAAAAGTTTCACTGCAAATCTTCCATTTTATATAATCCAACGGACAGATACACAACCGGGCGTCCGCGTGTATGGAAACGCTCGGACGGAGCCAACCTATTTAATAGCAAAGCCAGAGTCACCAGTGCGTTCACATGAACCACATCTAACCCACTTTACATCTGCTGTCGATTCTGTTGTTTCATCTCAATGAAGAATTCTTTCTATAAATAAATCCTTCGTACTAAAATAAAATATTTCTAATATAGAATATAATATTATAATAATTATTCAAGTTTTATTATTGGCATCGATCTGATGGCATAACATAAGAAATTATATGTAAAATTTTGGCTCTCATACACAAATTCATATACAACCGGATCGCGGATATAATATATCAGTATATGCTGTATTATCTATGGTTATACGCTACAAATGCTAGAACAACTTTGTTTTCTACTCTTACTGACATATCAGGGGTTCCGAAAATGACATAGAGCACTTTTAATCCAAAAACAATTAAATACTCGAGGGACAACAACTCAAACCACTGACAATGTCACATGATGTAGATTGTAGACTATAGAGAATGAAAAATGGACATGGCATGTGCGAGTGGGATTCCAGCGCTGACCTGTGCAATCATCAAAAATATTTTTGTGTGGTGTAAGTAAATAGTAAAACATTTTAATAAATACTGTACTTTCGGATGGATTCCTTTCCTTATTTGATGCGGCATAATTATTTTACGTCGTCTTGAAGTCATCACTAATGTACCACCACCGACTATAAACTACTTCGAGACTCTTCTGCCAGCAGCAGCGTATCCTGGATCTATGTATCCTTTCCATAGTATATCTGGATATAGTTACTTGGAACCTAGTTACAAAATATGTATATATTCTGATAATACCTTCTACTTAGTAGTAATATAATAGTATAAGAGGCAATTACTACTTTGGAAAATAGACTAACAGCTTACAGTAAGCCCATAAAGCGTTTGATTTTGTGTGAATCAAATAGCTAAATAGACACATATCCCGAAAGAATTAGTATAGTCCGATGATTTTATTGTTCCATAAAAATCGATGGCAATCCTAGCCAGCCAGTGTTTAATAAAGCAACAATAAAGTAGCACGTGACAGTCCCCTAAACGAGTGTGGCTTTATGATTCCCGCTCGCAACTCTCCGCGGGACGTTGTCACGCTGTCACTCACTGTCAGCGTGATAGTCGTCGAGGTCTCAAATCGGCTTTCACTAAAAAAGTCAATATTGTTTCATCACGGCCCCATCTCTCGGACATAACCCCAATCAGCCATAATGATATGAGCTCGAGTGCACGACACGTTGCATTCTAAACTAATACAATTTTTTCCTCCTTCTTTCGACTTCTACAAGTGTAGGTAGGTACTCAGTGACGTGAAATAATACAGATTGAAAATGAATATGTATATAATAGGCTAATTAGACCAAATAAACCTGTCATTCAATGTTCTGTAAGATATTTAAAGACATTGACCATAAAATAGTTTTACGTTTGTAATGAAGCTATATAATATTATTAGAAGCAAATAATGTAGCAAAATAGGATTATCAAAGGTACAATAAACTATTGAGATCTACGCAATTTACGAAAAATGTAATTGCCTTATTTATGGTAGAAGTGTACCTACCTGGTCCGCTGTTGCTCTATAACTACCGCGAGCGAGAGGTCGACATGAGAGTCGCGGAAAGAGGTACCTCTCGGTATCTCTGCCCATGATAATAATAAGTAAATTGTCTATTACAATCTCTCTCATATCGGGATGCATCTCTCCCATCTCCGGGAGAGAGTTAGGTCGATCCCTTTCGACTCAAAACCTAATCCGATGAAGCTGTATTGGGCTCTTCTTCGCTTCCGCAGGATAAATTCAGGTTCAAAAAAAGATCTATAAGTCATAGCCTGCCTGATTTTTCACGCAAGAACACACAAGATATGTTGATAAACCTTCCTGATTTTTATAAAACACAAGATAAGTTGGTAATAATCCTTTTCAAGCAGTTTGATAAAAACTTCCTGCAACCTACAAAATTCTTGTTCATCGACAAGATGGTTACTATTTTATAAACATGAGACCAATTTTCAACTTATATTTCGGATAAAAAAGCACAAAGGCCTTTAACCTTCACAATGGATGTTGAAAGAAACATGATACGTACTTCCCCCTAATCGATTTACAACAATAGCTTTTTAAATGCAACGCTAAACACGTGTCAAGCGATGTGACATCGGCTCACATACAAACGAGATATAATAAAATAACCGTTTCATATGAACTAGAAATAGGGACGCAATGCAGACTTAGGACGAGAGGCGGCGGTTAAAAGTAACATGTTTTTTAATTCTAAATTAAATGCATGTTTGAATAACTAAAAAAGTGAACCCGCAGATGAGATGAGAACTACATTTTCTTTAGTAAAGACTCTTATGGAAAGCAGTGTGAAAGTATTAAAATGGCACGTATGACGAACCCATATCTTAAAAAATCGATTCAACAACACGCTTTTGCTATCGATGGCCAATTTAAAAAAAAAGTATAAGCGAAATAAACCTGCAACGATTAACTGCAATACTTTTACTAATATCGTTTAAATACACAATTTTCATTAGATAACCTAAATCGAACTGCCCATATTTTCTTTGTTTTTGTTTTAAACTCAACTCGTTAAAATTTAAAGCACTAAAAATGTTCACAATATCAACAATGATTATGTTATAAATAGGAAAATGATATCACAGTGTGGACATCAATTGACAGGATATACAGCAAACACAAGTAATCCTTTAAAATATTCGATCTTTTCTTCATGCATCAATGATTGTCGTCACGAACTGGTGTTTAACTGTATATCAAGTAAAATAATTAAACAGTCATTAATACAAAACAAGTACTTATAACAGAAAATTTGGATTCTCATGAAAGAGATACACTGAAGAAATCGTAAGCCAGCTCTCGTACTACAAATGCACGGCGCGTAACGAATCCGCACGTTCGTCATATCGTGAACGTGCATTGAAGGAAAAAATAAAATGAAATCGCATCCATAATAGTTGTAGCGTGAAATATTCGAATATTGTTGATCTCTTGTTAGTGTCACTCCGGCGTCACTCCCGCAGCGAGATATGATCTCGTCGGATCCGCGCCGATTACTAGAAGCTGTTGAATTATTATTTTATTTTTGTGCTCGTCTCGTTAAAATATCTAATTTTTTAAATGGCTTTTACCGATTTTTATTTGGATTAACTTCAGATTGGATCCGATGATTTTATTTCTGACCAACACTTTAATTTACTATTGTAGATACAATAGTTTACACAAAATGTATATCGTATGAAATGTACACTAATATAATGAACACTTTAAAAGCTTGTATAAAATAACTAAATCTTATTTTCTTTGGTAACTAATTGCTATTGTTATTACAAATGATTTTCTTTATTATTGAATAAATTATTTGAATTCAGCATGTACCCTATTAGATTATTTAATGAATTCTTATAGTATACTAGCTGCGTCCCGCGGTTTCACCCGCGTAACTTTCGATCCCATGGGAATATCGGGATGAAAAATATCCTATCTCTCAAGTTGGATCGAACTGCACATGGTGCGCGAATTTTATTATAATCGGTTAAGTGGTTTAGGAGTCCATTGAGGACAAACACTGTGACACGAGATTTATATATATTAAGATTTCATATTATTAGGTCCTTACGTACAAAATTATATTGAAATATGTGTGTGTAAAAATGGTTTCCAAAGTTTACGCAAATGTTACATAATATTGTAATACTATAATATATATTGTAATAATATTTTACCAAATTTTATCTCGGCTTATTTATGTACTATTTTCCAATCCCGAAATTTCGGAACGATTACAGCAACAATTGTTACGGGACTAAGATGCCAGATGTAGAGATTTTACATATGTCCTGCCCCTATTACAAATATGCCCTCCTTCCTTCTCCCACCTCCTTGGGCTGCCGGTTCACTCCCTATTTAGAATCTTCCTAAACTCTCACAAGGAGAGCAACGCATATTTCATATCTAGAGATGCAAATATCTACCGGTCAGCAGTTTTCATTGTTCCTCAACGTGCGACGGTCATGTCATAACGCACCAATTTAATATTCGTTCGTGTCCCGACGAGGCATTCATCAAGCTTCCGTGCAAGTCCAGTAACTCGCGCATATTCATGAGGCGTGGAGCTGCAATCACGACATCTTACCCAGCAAATTATAAGCAAATATTGAGTTCGCAATTCAATATCTGCGATCATAGCGGCGAGCAAACTGAATTACCGAAGGAATCTGTTTGTAGATCTGCGAGATATAATAAAAGAAAGTCAGTTTTTTTCCACAAGGTTTCAATTGCAAGTCGTAGTGGATTTAACTATTTGCCTGATTCAAAATTATGTTTCTCGAGCGTAAGTATGTAGAAGTATAATTCATGTTCCAACGTAGCTTATTCTCTGCTATATTCTGAACGGCTTGGTGAATTTGAATGTGTGCGATGTTTTCACATGTAGCCCGATACCGCACAGATGTCACTTTAAGCCAGTGTCGTGTAAATGAGAGGTACCTGCCCGGTTGACCTACTGTAATTCTTACTAAAATTCTTGCGATGAGATCGTCTCGCAGCTTATGAATGTTGGACCATAACTTCAGTCTTTCTAAATACGGCTTCCACACTAGAACCTTTCCAGTCCATCTGCCATATTTAATTCGGAGGACGCCTTTAAAGTTTTTTTGAAATATAATTTCTACAGCGTCTTATTGCAAATCGATCAAAGTCGCGGCTAGCAGCTAGCACACCACTACACATTTACATGTAATTTATAATGCAAATAAATTCCATGCTCGTAAGAACTTGAGGATAAATTTGTGTGCTCGTTTTGAATTATTGTAAAATAAATTGTATGAAAAGGCATAAATTGTAATAAATGATAAGCTGGCTGTATCCAGTCTCTCCCCTTTGGAAGAAATTTGCAATTCTAACGGCCCGCTTAAAATCGCGTCGCGGGCTTTTGGCTTACACAAATTTTATTCCGTTCATAATTTACACATACACGTTTGTAACTGGTGATAAGAAATTTAATGCTATGTTTAGGGATTCTGTAGCCATTAATATCCCCGTGGTGTGCGGCAGGTGGACTTACTCGTATATACGGCCCTTATTTTACTGAAATTAAGTACCTGAATCATTACAATACTTGAGCGCAATTATAATATCTTCCTACCCCTCAATAATTTTCTGATTAAACTTTTAGCGGGTTTCAAATCCATACTTTGCTGACTTTAAGAAATGCATCGCTTTGGCTGCCGTGTAACCGAATTTAACCAGCATAAACATGACATAATGTTCTAGTCCTTCTGCTTGAGTCAGTATCCTAATTACTAATGGTCGAGATACCCTTTCTGGGCCATAATCCTCTTCTTTACAATATTTCACCATCTCATTCTATCCTTGGCAACGTGGAAAGCGCCGTGCAGTTAAGATTTCAACACTGAGGCAATTTGGTCTGACCATCTTGTGCGAATTGGACTTCTTGGGACTTCTTGGGGAGAACAACTCATAGTCACGGGTAAATTTGAAAGCAAGCGCCTTCCAATTTACCCGTGACTATGAGTTGTTCTAAGTTGGCAACATCCTTGCGAACAATGTAGCCAAAGAAGTCCAAAATCCTCCGCAGGAAGGTAGAAAGCCTGGTCGTTACATTTAATTCACGAAGGATTAATTAGTAGGGCTACGGAAGCTGTAGCATCTTTCTCCAACACCACATCTCAAAGGCATCGACGCGATCACGATCAGCCTTTCTTAGTGTCCACGTCTCTGATCCATAGTTGACTATGGAGATAACTAAATATATAACAAGTTTCATCTCTGTCTTTCGGTAGACGTTGCAGTCTATCCATATTCACTACAGCTGAGACATCGCACTCTTGGCCATACCAATGCGCCTTCTTACCTCACTTGCACAGGAACCGTTGTTGCTGATATTGGAACCTTTTCGAGCGGCAAGGCGCCTGTTAATTTAATTGGCACAGTCTACTATCTCAATGTTCTATTATGACAGAGATATCAGTAAAGCAAAGCATGGACATGTCTGGTGTTTATGCTGATATGCGCTAGATATTTGACACAAAATAAAAAAAAACCATACAATTGCGATTCGGACGGAGGTATGAATAAAATTCACAAGCCTCAAATGTATGTGCCTATAATAATAATAATAATGTCCTCCCAGCCGATTTCGGCTACGACGGCCGTCTCTATAGACACGAGCCAGATGCGCAGGACATATTATAGTGCACAAGTATGCGCGCAGACACAAGTGCACTCTCTATTCCCTCATTCTCATATTCCGATGGGATGGCAATCCGACACGACCGGTGAGAAATCTGGCGCAGGACCGACAGCTTAACGTGCTCTCCGAGGCACGGGGGTGTACCACCGCCAACTTCCTGACTCCGGACTATTAGAAATTGAAAATCCCAATAACAATTTTTTAGTCCGACCAGGGATTCGAACCCAGGGCCTCACGTCTGTGGTTGAACATGCTTACTACTAGACCACGAGTCCGTCTGTATGTGTCTGTATGTTTGCAGTATGTGCCTATACTGTATTAATGACTATAAGAAACGTATACCTACTTTCAGTTCGTTTTAAGTTGTGTTGTGTTATGTCATAGAAACAAAACACACATGCGAAAGCTGGTGCGTGTACCAGGTGCAGCTCTTAATCCGCCGGGACGGCTAGTTCCGGAGATTTAACAACCGCTTGTCAGAGGACTTACGTGAGCTCTGCAACACGTCTGCGTCGCTCGTGCAACTTTGTTCCTTCTGTAATGTGTTACGGATTTAAGTCAGGGCTCATCTGGATAACTGAATAGTGGAATGATTATTTTAATTGTTATCAAATATTAGCTTTTCCCCGCGGCTTCTCTCGCGTTGACGCCCTTCGATAAATATCAATGAACATCCAATATCTGCCACAATAATATTTTTGACCCTTTTGAAAAAATATTGTTTAATAAAAAGTATCCTATGTCATTTCCTCTAGGACGTTAGGTAATTAACTTCTAGGAATATGTGTACAAAGTTTATAATTTTATGAAACTTTGTACACACGTATAAAAATGTAAAAAAAATGTTTAAAAAGCGTAACAAACAAACTCACATTAACATTTATAATATTAGTAGAATTAGAAAAATTAATTAAATTAAAATATTAGCACAGGAGGAGGCAAAAAAACTCATGCCCATAAACATACGCATAACCGTGGAATGTGGAGGTATGTTGCCGTCCTTGAAGTGACTTGTGACGCAGAGGTCGTACTCAGACCGAGCTAACCTCTATTATACTGCAGATGTAACTACTAAATAATTACGAGAAGGCTCAACCGAGGAAAGCATTTACATATCTTCCGATTACATAGGCGTGCTTTATCAGTCAATTAGGATCAAATCACTTTAAATTATAAATAGCAAAAGAAAACTACCAGAAAATACTATTCTCTAATTAAATTTACACACATTTTGCTCGACGAACTTTCATTCAGCTTCAAAAAAATAGAAACAGCAAACAAACATTCCCTAATTCACTCACCCTTTCCCGACACCAGTAATAGTAATAACGCCATTACCTAGTATCGCTGCTTCACGTGACGTGGAACTTCCATTTCAGCACACACAGGGCACTGCAGGAGGGGCATCCGTCTCCATTATCTTCGTCAAATTAAATCCGCCGAGTGTGCCGTTGATTCGCTAATGTCGCTGTGTAATGTAGTCCCAGTGTATCATCATCATCGCTAAAAGCTTTTTAAGAAAATTACGAAGGAGTCTTAATTATCACAACGCAGAGGTGTAGTCATATATCAGTGTGTACCTAATATAATATGCTTCTGTGACTCGGAGAGCACGTTAAGCTGTCGTTCCTGAGCCTAATTTCTCTCGGATTGTGTAAGTTCCTTTGTGTTTCGATTATGTAGAATGACCTGAAATAGGGGAATGAGGAAATAGAGAATGCTCTTGTGTCGATCGACATACATATGCACTATACCTAGTATATATTGCGTAGTAGATGGATCTGATCAGCCAAGAAACCCTAAATACTTATTCAAACTTCATAAACATTTAATTTAATATATGTCTACTAAACCCCTACTAGAATCTTAATGATTCTAAAATCTGTTCCAGTACTAGCTCAAGCTGAGAAGAATTGGCGATATAACTCTGTTTGCGGACCAATTGGCAGAAATAAAGACTGTATCACAATATGTCGTATTCTGGCATTTCCGCTACCCACCTTACCACTCACCTATGCCTTTTGCCAGCCTATGTCTAGAGCAACAAGGCAAACTTGTTTTGCCGTAATGATTTTTACTGGTATCGGGTTAGCTAAAAATATTTTGTCTAATCCAAAACTGAATGAAACTGAAAAAAACATTAGCACTGGTCCTTTGACGATTGAATCAGCTTCAATCTGTATTTAGGTCTAGAAGCTCTTTCACTTCAGACTTAGCTTATCCCGTTTATTTTTATTTAATCCTTACAAAAATGTAGTAACATTAAAATATCCAAGTGCTACCAAATATTTAAAATGCACACATCGCGATATCCATCTCAAATTCTAACTAATGGAAGCGCCGAGTGTTTGGGATTCAAAATATCTAACGTACTTCAAAGTACCTGGATTACCCTTAATATTTTAGTGTGGGCACGCTCTACAACTCGCGGGCTCGGATTTACATGATATCGACGGCGGAATATGGCTTAATGTAAAAGTTACATTCGCCGATCTAAAAGAGATAACAGATGAAGCTTTAACTTTGATGCAAGAGTTTCCAGCGCGGCCGTTGTTGTTGTTAAACGTAAGTTTAGATTAAATATTAACGTTAAACAGGGGAAAAGGCGCTGAAGAAATATTGTGAAATAAAGGGTGGAAGTTGTGCTATGCTTTTTATAAGGTTATAAATTAACTTGATTAAGCTATCACTGCCGCCGCTCAAATAGATTGCAAGATAGGAAGATTCGCTTAGGTACATAATACTAAAGATTATATTAAATATTCAAACACATATCCCGAGGTACGGTATTCGATTCCCGGTTCGGAACAAAAAGTGTTACTGGGTTTTGTAATTTCTAATAAGTAATACCAGAACGATGTGGGGAAGGTGGTAATTTGACACTCGTCGTTCCAGCGCCTGATTTATCTCCTGGAAAAGAAGAGAGAGGGAGTAAGGAGTATACTTGTGCCTGCACACACGTTTATTTACTAAAATATGTTCTGAGCTGTTGCCGGATCGTTATAGAGATGGCCGCCTAGTCGTAACTAGGGAAACATTATTACTAATATTATTACTGGTGAGATGTGTTGTAGTATTGATAACAGAAATCTAATCCTTCAATACTGTTAAGATGATTGAACTAGAATGCGTGTATTATGATGTTAGTCTTTGTACACATCTTCATGTAAAATTCCAGATTGTAATCTATATCTGTGCCAAATTTTATCCAAATCAGTTCAGTCATTTTTGCGTGAAAAATAACAAACATACATACAAACATTCCTATTTATAATATTAGCAGGATAATAGTGATTAGGAAACTAAACTTTAAATTGAAAGTAAATATTTTCTCGAGCACACACACAGAGTAGATAACATCTATCTAACTTCCTCATCGAACTACGCAGACTGTAGAGACAGCATAAAACAAATTTCTGACATATCAAAATCTCTAACGTACCAATCAGAAACGTAAATTTCTGTTGTGTGTTTTTCAAAAACATTCTGTAAAAAACTAGCCAAGTTTCAATGGAGCTGGTTGTCTATTTCTAAAAAGAAATGAAATCCAGACAAAGTTGTGCCAAGTGCAAGGTTCCTTACTGCGATTTATTTTTTCTGCCCTCTGAGTTTATGGGAAGTACTAGTTCTATTATGATGAGTGAGTATCTTAAATGCGTAATTTTGCTTTCGCTTAACTTCGGAACTAAACAACCTACAGACTTGAAATTTTGAATTTAAGTATGTGATTATATTTTACTGGATGACGAAAACTTCTGCCTTCTGGTCTTATCCAGAGGTTCTGAAATAGCCCTGAAAATGCGGCGAAATGGTGCCAGTAAAGGATGATGTATGCTTCGCGCTCGACTTGGCGAGGGCACTGTCGTGCCCCCTGATTTTCGAATGTGACATTTCGAATTGACCTATCAGATGTAACATTTTAATGTGCTGGTTTTTCTCATTAGGTATTTATTTGACCACAACACATAAAATATCTACATTTTTTTTAAAGAAGTACAATAAAGTGCTTAGATTAAGTTAAATAATACATATATTTCTGTAGAAATGTACATACAGCATATTACTATCGTAGTAGTACGTATTAGTAACAACTCACTGACATACACATTTTCAAATACTATTAAATAAAGAAATTGGTTTGATTCAGCGTAAATTAGGTTATCGTATCTTGCTGAATTCTCTCTCTCTTTCTGCTGAATTTGACACTTTGGATCTATTCATCAACCTTCGATGCTGACCGTACAGAAGGCAAACACTTTATAGGTACGACATGTATTCGCCACGTTTCATAAAAATAGAGCGCAGTAACATCGAGATGTACGACTGATCGAATGTTCGGGTGTTACAAGCCCGTCTGGAAGGCTACAAAGTAGCGTGTAGCTTATTGCTTTAGCTTGTGATACATTTTATCTGCTGGTTTCGCTGTTTTTAGCAAACAACAAAATGTTATTATTTATTTTAATAGCACGAGCAGTCGGACTATTTCAATGACTAACGCTACCCCTTGATCTTGATCAATATTGCTATGCAGTGTTAAACTCGAACTCGAACTTGGCGAAACGTGTTCATCGTTAGGTCTTTATCCATCATCTTCTGGAGCATTCTCTTTAATTATACAAGGTTGATACAAGCGTGAGGCATTAAATGAAACCATATATTTAGTGTATAATTTTCAGGCTACACACCAAAAATCAGATCAATCGGAGCAATAGTTTAGGGACAGGAATTTTTTAAAGTTTTTTCTCACTTCATACACGCTGTATCGCAGCTGATCGCCGAATGCCTCCCGCTTGTATCAACCTTGTATAAGGGGAAAAAGTCTGTAATGTCATCATTATTGAAAGCTGAATCAGACGGCTTTGACAACGGTGACGAACCAGTAGGAAAGTATAATTTTATTATCATCGTTATCAGGACCAACAGCTATGAGACATCCTCTGCTGCATATAGACCCCCACAGAGAACGCGAGCAACCATGACTACACGTTGCTGGCCTCCATATCCTAAGTCCACAGCGTATGGGAAGGCCGTCAAATACTGCGCTTTCGGGTTCGCGGCCACCACTCGAGAACCTTTCTTCCTCAGGGTTGTCTGCTCTGCTAACTGTGGCCGCCTACTTTCTATAATCATAATGAACTGTGACCCAGGTATTTGTAACATAGGTATGTACTAAGTGAGGCTAATAAAGATGGGCAAACCAGCGTAACGAAAAAAAAAAGTTGCAAAGATCGATGCATAAAGTGACCTTATTTTATACCATGCAGTTTTATAACCGGTTTTAGTTTTTGTTCAGCAAATGAAAACGAACGAAAAGATTTTATTCCGAGCACAAATACGAGTCTAAACTTTCAAATTCATAACATGCATTCGCAAAAATGAAAAACAGAAACACACTCCGCTGATAACTCCGTTCGGCAAACTTTATTTCATTATCTTCAATTCGGCCATGCTGAATAATAAAGTTATCTCAGCATAAAGAACAAACTCCGGAGCTCTAACAAGTATTCGTTTAATTTCTGCTTTGTGTGAGCGGCGAAAAGATTAACAGAAAAGTGCAATTACATTTCTATCTGCAGAATTATTTCAGCCGCCGTTCCCGGAGGATTCCTCCGCTTTGCGGTTGAATTGTGTCCTCAATATTGAATAATATCATTTGAGAGTTGTCTTTTAATATTCTTTGAGAAGTAGAATTCATTTTAAGACGTAGTTCAACTGATGCAAAGCAAGGGGGTAGCTTACGTGTACTTTTGCTACATATACCATTAAACTCGTCACGCGTTCGCATTTCATAGTCTGTGACAAATATGTGACAATTTGGCCATATAAGTGTAACCACAATCACTTCTGAATAGTTCTCACAATAGAGGTAATGTCCTCCTAGCCGATTTCGACTACGGCGGCCGTCTCTATAGAGACGACCCAGATGCCCAGGACATATTATAGTGCACAAGTGTGCGCGCAGACACAAGTGCACTCTCTATTCCCTCACTCTCATATTCCGATGGGACGGCAATCCGACACGACCGGTGAGAAATCAGGCGCAGGACCGACGGCTTAACGTGCTCTCCGAGGCACGGGGGTGTACCACCGCCAACTTCCTGACTCCGGACTGTTATTAGAAATTGAAAAATCCCAATTACAAATTTTTGGTCCGACCCGGGATTCGAACCCAGAAATTCACGCCTGTGGTTGAACACGCTTACCACTAGACCACGAGGCAGTAGAGGTAATAAGGAACTTAAAAGCAGTTTAACTTTCTGTTGTAGAACCTTAGCAATCATTATCTGTTACTACTGCGAGCAGCCCTGCGACGCTAAAATCCTTCTTACCTTTTATTGAAGCAACAAAATTAATGGCCTCTTAATAAAACCTTCCCGCCCATTACCATAATTAGCATATAGAAACGGCAAATAAATCAAGATGGCGTCCCCGTTGCCGTGGCGACGCGTAATGCGCGCGGAAATCATACACAATCACACGCGCCCCTGCGCAGCATGCGGTGTCGTCTCGCATTTTCCACATCATAAAACTAAGTGGATTTGGCGACGTTTCAATAGCTCCGAAGGTACTGCGGTAAAGACGGGGAACTTAAGATATTGCCTTATTTTTGTACAGAATTCGTGATTGCTGTGCCCCCCGTCTGGTTTCACGACGTAAAATCTAACCGAAATTAACCATAAATTTTTCTTCGGCATACAAAGTATTTTCATTTCTTACATAGTTGTGTACTGTATATTGTAACTAATGTACAACTCACTAAGTAGACTTTCTATTCTATTATTATGTGCTTATCTTTTGTATTTATAATATTAGTAGGCTTGCACTCGGCAGACAAACCGTCTCACAGATACTATAATCGTGCTATCAATTACTGTCTTCAAATCAATAGTGTTATTGCTCACTAACTTAAACAGCGGTACCTATTTTTCGCTCAATCAATACTGAGGACAAGTGACGGTATGCTTCGGCTTTTTTTTCCAAACTGAATTTTTGCTACGGAAGCGAAGAGAAGACCAAAATAGCTTCGTCCGAGTGGCATGAGTGCTCGTCGGGAGACAAGACTAGGTCTGGGATCTAAAGGGGAACCGACCCCCCACTCTCCCTCAGATGGTAGAGATACATCCCGATTTGAGCATGTTTATAATAGCTAATTTAACTATTATTATCAGTCTAGTCATTATAAATTTTGACCCGTGAATAAAATTAGTTCTTGGATTTTTTTTCGTGGGTCCCTCGGGGGTCACTGGAAGTGTAAATTCAAAAAGTAGACCTGATCATGCTCCTGCGCTACACCGAAAAAAGTCCTTCAGCCCCCTGACTTTGACGTAGGTGGAAGTTCGCGCTGCAGCAGAAACGGCCTCGGCGCTGACATAAATCAATGGCTTACGGAGAGTCTTGACCGGGGTGACCGTCCCCCCTTTACCCTCTGACGGGTGAAAAGACTCGCAGTAGTCTCAGAATACTTTACAGGTACGGCTGTATTATTTGAGGCAAATCGTATCGTATTGGGATTAGTTCCTACTCTAACGGTGTGGTCCGACAGTCCCACTGTTCGTAGTCAAGCGTGCCTGACTTGACGTGTGTCTGGGTTGTAAGTGTTTCGCATCCCTCCCCGGGACGTCTGCGTGTAGCTATGCCGAGTGTGTCGTGTCGAAGAGCGTGTTTACTGAAAGTGTTTGACAGTTGTGATTGGAATGCTATCGCAATTCATGTGTTTTGTATTAACCCGGTAGGTCAATAGGGGGAAAAGGATGGCCTTAGTCTTCAATCATGCACGCTCAATGTCATGTGCGCTAACTCCAAGGGCGTAGAACTAGCGAAGCACCAAGCAAGAAGGAGCGGGCACATAAATCAATCCTTATATCTATAATATATAGGTACATTTTTTTATAGTATAAGAGGGCAAACGAGCAGACGGAGCCATTTTCATGACTACCGACGCCCATAGACAGCCACATAGAGGCTTACACACCGCACGAAACGTGACAGCACTGTCATTTTAAGCCCTTGTCGTGTAAGCGACAGGTACCTCACCGGTTGACCCGGCCCAACTACCTCTTACTATTCCTATATCTCCGTACATCATAAAAACATCTTGTGCCGTCGACACGAAGAAGAGGCCCACTGAACGAGTGGACAGACAAACTGATGATGTTAAATTTACATTCCAAATCCGTTTTCCCTGGGTAATATTCCCCGTCCACCATATTGCGGGGTTATTTGATTAATAATTCATACTAAAATAACTGAAACGTTAACATTTTTTTCGGTACGCTGAGCAAATTTGTTTACTGTGTAAAGCCGTCAATGTCCAACTACTGGGATCGGAATTTGGAGGATATCTATTTAATTAATTTTACATAGCCAGAAAGAAGCTGTGTCAATCATTGCAGCCTAATTTGCAAGCACCTCTGGGGAGGCACCTCTAACTCATACAGTCAAGAGACAGCTTTGTATTTTTTTATGTTTGTAAGTTTCCAGTAGCTCATTACAAAAAAAGCAATTCCGCTGATGGCTGATACTTCGGTAGCAAAAGACTACGATGTTCCTATTTTGAATATAGTTATACTACAACAATCTCATCATTCAATACACAAAAAAAAATTCACAAAAATATTATCATTCAAATATTATAAATGCGAAAGTTTGTATGTTTGTTACTCTTTCAAACTGCTGAACCGATTTTCATGAAATTTGGCACACACATAGAGAATAACATGGATTAGCACAGGATATTTTTTATCCCGAAAAAATGTTCCTATGGGATGCCATGAGATGATTTTCCGGATCGAAATTTGCGCGGGTGAAACCGCGGGGCGCAGCTAGGCATTCAAATATTTTCAAATTTTACTTGATTGAATCTTTTGGTAACGTTGTGTTTTTAATACGCGTGTGACACTGACGATTGTGGGTTCGAATCTCACATGGATGTTCATGGATTTTGTATAATAATAATTATCTGTATAGTCTGACCTATAATTATAAAGAAACATTATTATGTAAATTTATAAAAAATATGAAATATATTTCTGTTCATCGCACTCATTTTTAACGATATCATAAGTGATAGTCTACACACGTTAAAAGAAGAAGTTCGTAACCTAGTTGTAGTACCGTGTTTTCACAACTAGATCATTCGTATTTGATACTTGCATTCTGATAAAGCAAAAAGACTTTTTTTATTATTTATTTCTCAAATTATACTCGGCGAAATATGAACATGCGATCCTCAAGCACTCTACCGTTAACTTCTCTGGTTCTCTATTTTTCAAAGAAAAAGTAATTTAAAAATCTCCCACCATTTCAGTTGCGATCATATTCAAGAGCATTTTTCCAAAACTCAAATATGAATGGGTACGTAAATTACGAAAAGTTTCACCGCGAAATTTTATTATTTAAGCGCTAAAACTGGTGATAATAAATTCGCGAGCATCCAACTTGTCGGATAGTGGGGGTAGTGGCGCCCGACTCAAATTATAACAAATGGGGTAATATATTTCGTCGTCCGCTAAGCCGAGGCAGGTGCGGCCCTCTAACAGGTAAACTGCCAACATAATCCCGTCTAACACTTGACGTGTCGGCCATCATTATTTATAATTAAATGAGATGGATGGAAAATGCTGTTTTTTATTAAAATTCACGAATCCGGAAGATGCTTAGTTTCACTTTGCGATTTTCGTACATAAGCATATAATACACGAAAATCTAAATTATAAAATTGTTTTTTATCCGACTTTGAAAAGAAGATTGAATAAAGATTTCCTTGTAATTTGTAAACGATTTTGTAACAGATAATAGCTGTTACCCAAAGTATAACTCGTTTTTCTAGGCGAATTCAGAAAGAAAGAAAGAATCAGTCTCCATGGGCCCTTACCTTGGAATAGATTACTTTTCTATTTCCGGGAACAAATGTAGGTATATAATTTCAAATTGATAATTTAGATCTAAATTCATTATTCATTTATATTTATTTTTATATTTATTTATTATTATTCATTTCATTTATTCATTAGCCTTTGCATGAGAGAAAAACATAAGTACATATACTTCAAATTTTCTTATTTTTTTCATTTCAAGGAACTTTATTTGGTAAAATTTATTTTTTATAAATAGAACTTCTTTAATTTATTTAATTTTCATTTGTATCTATTAAAATAGATCTTGAAGCGTATAGACACTTGAAAAATGTATGTATTTGACAAAACGAAACGAACTAATTCTACATTGGACATATTGAACTACATTGAAATACATTGAACTACGTAGTAGTAACAACTCACTGTTTTCTAATTAATCACAATAAAACAAGTGACAACTTACGTCAGTTAAAAATAGAATATATTTGACAGCTAAGTCTCTAAATCTGCGAAAAATCAACAGGATACGTCACGTTCGCCAAGTTTGCATTGGTTATTGAACCTGAGAAAAGTAATCTTAAGGGAAGACGCGGCCCTTATTGACGAAACGTGTCTGTAGCCACGGGGAAATGTTTACAATAATCCGCCCACACCGGCCCTTTGATCAAATTGTAAGGGAGACGAAAAAACGAACGAAATATACTTTTAATATTTCACGGTTAGACATTTTATCCGCCTTATCATAAACAGATAAAAGATCTTACGTGCCACTATTCTGTATCTGGTTGAGATAAAAAGAATAAACTAAGAGGCAGTAGGCCGTTAAAAATGAAAAAATATCACATAGTAGTAATATATACTCATATGATAACGCCGTAAAGGCTAAAGCTATAGCTATGCCATTGCGTCCCATTGGGAAGAAGGGGTGAAATTAAACGCATCTACATTACCATGTAGACGCTATTGGGCATCGGTAGTCGCCAATTTCCAGTCACACTCAATACCAGCCCAATTGCTCGTCATGTCCATGTCTATCCAAAAAAAGACTCAAAGAACAGTGAAAGGTATTTACAAAGAAAATTCATTCATGTTACTACTAGTGAGGGCAAGTGATCCATCGATATCATTCATGAGCGTAAAATAAAAAAGTCGATGATAGTCTTAAATCTGCGATAACAGTTATCGACTATTATCGCAGATTTAAGACTAATCGACTATGGTTCAAGCCTTCTCTAGACTCTGGGTCTCGGTAGCCTTACTTTGCACCTTAGACGAAGTCATTTGAACTGAAGGCCTGCTCTTTGTACCCCTCTTATCTGAAAAGAGGATTAAAGAGCGAAGGAGGAGGCGATTTTGAGCACTGGGACAGGATGCGAATGGAAATCTCATCCCATAGTACGGACCTAGTTAGAGGAATTGTTCTATGGCGCGGTACAACCCCTCTGGGAAAGTGGAGTCGAGCAGTTAAGGAACTGAATTGTCGTAATGCCGTGATGATTACAAGTGAACGTCACCAATGGCAGCGCTAATGGCATCGGCAGTGGCCGAAGTGAGGATCTGGCACTAAGGTGTGCCGTGAGCCCCACAGTTTAGATCCCACCTACTACTACCACTCTAACCACTACTACTACTAGCAGGGCACTACTATGCACGCATCACCAGAAAATATTTTTTTAAGTATAAGTGGTCAAACGACCAGTTCTTTCTCACGACTACCCACGCCCATATACATCCGCATAATAATTATACAGATACGTTGCCATGTTACTTCCCATCAGGTTGCCCGTCAGCTCGTTTTATTAAACACTATCATAGTGTAAACATAGTGTAAATAACGTTTACGGTAAATTGAGAAATTTGCTCGTATTTGCACGGTATCACTTTGTAAGTTTTATGTCAAAACTGTTTCCAAGTTTCTCCAAGTATTATAGCGGAATAAAAGCTGACACTTGCAATGCTTAAGTTGAGCTTAAGTTTGCTGACTATAAAATAAAAACTTCGGCTTCGTTTCTCATCAAGAAATGTTGCTAATGATACCGTGAAGTGATAACTATGATCGCGCGTTTCCTACACTTTGTAATATTATGGATTGCCAAATGGAAATGCCTATAAACATCCGTTTTAATTTTCTTCGATACAAATATGTTTTATCTGATTCCAGAGGGCTATGTTACAAACAACACAATAATAGGGGGTAACAATCTTTAGCTCTCATGAGATAATTAAATAAACGCTAAATATGGGGTAAACGAACAGTTGGAAACCATATGACTACCGACACAAGAAATTAAAGCAAATTGTAGCATTTTAGAACGTTAGTAAGTAAACGATTAAGGCCATTGATCAATGTCGAGAGCCAGCTATGAAACCAGGCGATGAGCTCTGGTTATCTTTTGGTTGTGAGAATGTTTATGGATGCTCTATACTAGTAAATGAACTGACGATGTCATGATCATCATCATCAGCCTATTGCATTCCACTGTTAGACATAGGCCTCTCCCACAGCACGCCACTGGCCTCGATCATCGGCTAACCTTTCCCACTTCCTGCCCACAGCTTAGCGTAAGTGATGCTATAACTCTATGTAATTGAGTTCACTCCTTAAGAACCCACATGGTTCAAGAGTAAATTTGTAATGTTGCACCCTGTTTTACTCTTTAAATTTTTTCAACTATAAATATCGTTTCTTAAAGAGTAAACCAACAAAACACGCACTCCATTACGGAAATAGTGCATAAACTCCATTAAATACCAGAAATAGTGCATAAAATATTCGAGAATTGCAATTACAGATGATAATAAAAGTAATTTACTGAAAGCTTAGCAGCGAAGGGGCTCGGAATTGTTTTACCCGAACGTTGTCCCGTCTAATAGAGCCAGCGCCGCTGCCGCACCGAGTAATTGGGTTAAGAAGCGCAATGAAAACGTTATCTAACATTAAAAGCATTTGGAAATTTGTTCTTAATTCCTAAATAGAAATCTTTAGTCTACGTTTGAGCTATTCATCATAACTTAAAAGGATTAGCATTATAAGGTTTCCTTCTTATACCACTTACATGGAGATCTCAAATGGAATATGACCAATATGGCTATTGTATAGGACCAGATTTGGTTGTTCTTATTAGAGCGGGTGCCTCTGCCACACCGAATAGTCGGGTAAAGGTACAAGTTGGAAGCGGACGACATGAGGCAGCAGCGGACGACGTGTCGCAGCGACACTACTGGTTTTTATGTATTTCTATGAAATTACCTCTGTAGTTAGCGACACGAAGCTAGCGACGCGTCGACCGACCGCGGATCAGTAGCGCCGTGTCGCCGGGGCAACGACACGTCCAGTGAGTGTCTTTTCAAAATGATTTTTTCCGATTCTTTAGAAGAAGAACTTATAAACCAGGTGGCTCAACATCCCGCACTGTACGATGCATCCCATAAAAACTATTCTAAAGCTGCGTATCGACTATGCGCTCCTGGAGCGCGTGCCATGAACACCCGCGCCAAGAGTACGTTCCGCCGAACGCGCTCTAAATATTCGATTGGTATCAACTAAGCGCAGATGGCGCGTGTGGCAAGTGTTCCAGAGTTCAGTTCGTTCATTTACGCCAACTTTGATTATCTATAATGGGAGCGCAACAAACACAAAAAAATACAAAACATCCGTCTCAATTGGCGCGCGTGCCACGATTGATGCGTGGTAAAAAACCGACACCCGACGGAACGGACCGCTCCGCGTTCGGGCGCTCCAACGAACACAATGGCGCGCGTTCCAAAATGATAACAATTTCGCGCGTTTGAAGCGCGCGCCAATGTTCGCTCTCTTGGAGCGCATAGTCGATACGCAGCTTAACACGATCATAAAAGATAATATTTAAAAAAAATTGGAAATGTTTTAAATAAAAGTCATCATCGTCTTCTTCCTCTTCTAATAAAATATATAAAAAACTGCGATCACTATTTTTGAACATGTCAGACATCTTGTTTCACGGAACACTCGGAATCAACTGGATTCCATCTGCTGTTGCCATCTGCTGTCGGGTTCGAAATCATGACTGCAGCAACAGGTCGTGACGACGCGTCGTGGCGACATGAAGCGACTACACGTTGTCCGCTGCTGCGTCGTGTCATATGCTTCCAACTTGTACCTTTAAGAAGCGGAATGAAAACGTTATGTAACATTAAAAGCATTTGGAAATTTGTACATAATGCCTTAATTGATTTCTTAAATTTACGTTTAAGCTATTCATTATAACTCAAAAGGATTATTATGTCAGGTTGTCTTCTTCCATCACTGGCATAGAATTTCCAATAGTGATATGACCAATATGACGGCTGGATATGATGCTGCCTAGCTTTGATTCGTCAAATAGAGCCAGCGCCTCTGCCGCACCCAGTAATTACGTTAAGAAGCGCAATGAAAACGTTATATGACATTAAAGGCATTGGGAAATTTATTCTTAATTCCTTAATTGATTTCTTTAGTCTAGGTTTAAGTGATTCATCATAACTTAAGAGGATTAACGTTATAAGTTTTCCTTCTTCCACCGTTGCCATGAAAATCTTAAAATGAATAATATGACCCATGTGACTATTGGATATGTCCATCTTTGATTGCTTTAATAGACCCAGTGTCGCGTCGCAGCCGCACCGATTAATGGGTTAAGAAGTGCAATGAGTATATTATCCAACGTTAAAAGCATTTGGAAATTTTAACTTAATTCTTTATTTGACTTCTTAAGTTTACGTTTTAGCGATTCATCATAACTTAGAAGAATTTAATATCATCAGGTTTCTTGCAACGTTGCACAGGCATAGAGATCTCAAAAGGAATATGTCCAATAAAACTATTGGGTATGGACCGCTCTGACTGGTGTAATAGAGCTATTGTCGCGCCTCTGAAACACCGAGTAATTGGGTTAAGAAGCGCAATGAAAACGTTATCTAACATTCAAAGCATTTGAAAATTTGTTTTTAATTCCTTTATAGAAATATTTCGTATACGTTAAGCGATATATAACAACACAAAAGGTTTTAATATCATTAGGTTGCATCTTCCACTGCTAGCATAGAGATATCAAAAGGTATATATGTGATTGTTGAATATGGACAGTCTTGATTCGTCTAATAGAGTGAGCGACGCGCCTTTGTCTTTAAAAAAATCTTTTGGTATTGGATAAGGATAAAACCGTAAAACCGTTTATCTATCAAGTCTTATGTCATCTTACCATCAAGCTACGTCGTAGGTAATGTGCATGAAACTTGTTACTAGTTACAACATAAAAGAATAATCATCAGCAGGTTTTCTTCATTCACTTCTATATGTTCAGCTTTCGTTGTCTAATAGAGGTACGCCTTTCTTTGTCGCACTGTAATAATTGGGTTAAGAAGTGCATTGCATTAAGAGGTTCGCTATCCCGTTTGCATTAAGAGCATTTAGAAATTCGTTCTTTATTTTTTTATAAATAAATAAATATCTGTGGACTTTACACACCACGTTAGCCTAGCCCCGTGCTGAGTACCGTAAGGACTTGTGTTACGGGTACTAGACAACGGAATATATTTAATATTTTATAAATTATATATACATAAGAAATTGTATATATGTAAGATTTTTATTATAGAAATACATATAATACATATATAAACATCCATGACCTCGGCGGGATTCGAACCCGCGACCTCTGGCGCAACATGCTCCGCTTATCCGAGCCCTGTACCACTGCACTAGCCTGGTCGTCATGTATTTGTTGGTGTATGTATTTTTTAATTGATTTCTATAGTTTATCCTAGTAATTCAAAAGGTAGCTAGACGTAGTATCAGTAGCACTACAGCCGAATTCGGCTGCCACGGCCAGTGAGGTACCACTCGCTTACACGATACCGGCCGCGGCGTAAAGTGAAAGTTGTGCTGTCGCGGTTCGTGCGATGTGTAAGAGTCCGGTGGCCCATGGAGGTGGGAGAAAATGGAGGGTAATAACGTCTGTGCGGATGTCTATAAGAGTCGGCAGTCATGAAATCGGGTCCGAATGCTCGTCTCCTATACTATAAACAAATAAAATAACTCAAAAGGATTATCATCATCAGCTCTCTTTTGTCTTGGATTCCTTATTTGATATAATTGGTTCACTCCATTAATTCTACCGTTTGAAACATTCACGCTTTATTCCCTAAATTTCAAAAGTAAACCTTTATGTGATCAGAAAATATTACTTAATAACATCGTAAACTTTATTATTAGGTGCTTACCTATGAAATTAGCGTTTTATAAGGGAAAAAGTAAAACCAAAAAAAAAATTGAAATTTTATATTTAATCAATTAAAGTATGTACCATTATGATCTATGCATTTTTGCCATTTTACAGGTAGTTCACTGATTCCTTTACTAAAAAAATTTCGTGGGCGTGAATCAACAAATTCTTTGAAAGCGGTTTGGACTGCTTCGTCGGAGTTGAATTTTTTTCCTCGCAAGAAATTGTCCAAATTCTGAAAAAAGTGGTAATCTGTTGGGGCAAGGTCCGGGGAGTATGGTGGGTGTCGTAGACATTCCAACTGCAGCTCCTTTAACTTAGCAACCGTCTGTGTTGAAGTATGGGGTCTGGCGTTGTCCTGAAGCAGCTGTGGGCTTGAGCAATTGACCAATCTCGGTTGTTTAACGGCCAGCTTTTCCATCATAATTTCTAATTGTTGACAATACAGCTCTGCAGTAATCGTCTGACCAGATCTTAGGAAGCTGTAGTGTATGACACCAGCACTAGACCACCAAACTCTCACCAGTACCTTTTTTTGAGTCAACTTTCGCTTCGGACAGGATTTGGCCGGTTCACCTGGGGTCAGCCATTGTGATGAGCGTTTCCGATTATCGTACATGATCCATTTTTCATCACAAGTAACAATACGATTCAAAATGCCTTCATTATTGTGACGGTGGAGTAGTGTAACGCAACAATCAACGCGCGTTTGTTTGTGTACTTCACTCAATTCGTGCGGTAATCATTTCTTGAGCTTTTTAACTTTTCCAAGTTGTTTTAAGTGAACGAAAACTGTCTTATCAGTTACGCCGAAGCCTGCTGCTAGCTCTGAAGTGGTTTGTGACGGATCCGCTTCCACGATCACCTTCAACTCTTCATTGTCAACAAGGGTCTCCGGCCGGCCACGGGGTTGGTTCTGTAGGTTAAAATTTCCAGAACGAAAACGTTGGAACCAAAAACGTACAGTGCTTTCTTTTACAGTAGCTTGGCCATACACATCATTAATCCTTCGAGCTGTTTCTGCAGCGTTAGTGCCGCGTTTAAACTCGTATTCGTAAATATAGCGATATTTCAAGTTTTCCATTTTGTCAATAAAACGAAAGCAAAGACAAATTTAATGGCGAAAAAACAAATGAATTACGAAATTCAAAACAAGAATAGACGAACATACATTCAAAATAAATTTGAATTTGGAATTCCAAACCAAATCCTAAAAATTTGAAGTCAAAGTGGCCAGTTCATCAAAACGCTAATTTCATAGGTAAGGACCTATTATAATATATTAAATACCTCCCTGGTTGATATTAACATGTTTTATGTAATTCATAAAAATGTAAACATCTATCCATGATGTGGAGAACGATCCCACAAAAATATTCAAAGGCAAAGCTTATAAGATCAGCGAACGTTTCGCTTTATAAAGATTGACATCAAAGCCTCAAGTGGATAAATACAATGATATATATTTACTTGGAATTACTGATCTCCATACCATACTATATATGGATAGCAGCTAGGTACACATTTCAAACATATGGATTTAGACAGGAGGACATTTACTTCTCTGCCGAAAGAATTAATTTGAACCTTGCTTAGCTTTTATGAATTGACTTGTTTGAAAGTATGATCTGTTATAATGTCCAACCATCGTTATATTACCAGTTTGAGCAGCGCTAATGTTTGTTCAAATGGCGGCAATGAGATCAGCAATCCATACGTGTTGATGTCAGTGCTTAGAATGTAATGTAGGTTAGTTAACCCCCTCTACTTTATTTGCTTTGTTTTTTATCGTTTTAGAATACTTTACCTGAAAAAAAACGCATATAAGATCACTCTTGTCCGTCTGTCTAGATGTCTGTCAGCACCCTTTTCCTCAGGACGCATGGAAGGATCAAGATAAAATTCACAAAATGCAGATGATTTTAATTCCTTGTAAGACTTCTAAAGAAAAGCTTAAATTTTGACGACAGCTCTATCATGAAATTTACCATGAAAAGTTGTTTCAAAAAAGTTTTTTATCTTTTACCTTCATAGTATAAGTTCATTTGGTCCGTTGCCCATTAAACAATGAACCATATTGGTAGCACTTAATAAATTTTACTTTTTTTTATTATTATCTAATGAAGGCCACGTATAAAAGATTTTCTTACGGAGCTGCCATTTAGTGACTACCAATGCCTTTACACAAGTAGTGGGACTACTGCCCTGGTAGCACCTGCCCTACCCTCCTACAATAGCATTGACACTCTAACTATACATTATAAAATAACAATATATTTTAAAATAGAATTCTCTTGGCGTAGCGCGGAAGTGAATCGGAAGCCATCTTCCTTTATCCTCAGCGCTTCGGAATACATCGCGCCGCGCCACGCCACACCGACACATATTGCTAACCGACTGAACTCGAAATAGAATATCTGGAAACAATCAGTATGAGTAATCAACGCTTTTTTAAATATGAGGTCCTTTTTTGTTTTCGTTTTTTTTTTAACGCAGTGGCTGTAGTAATGTCAGCCGGGTTATGTGGGATTCTTACCCACTAAAACCCCTGCGATGAACTTTCTAGGCATGACTGAGAGGCTGCGGGAACTCGTGACGAACAACATGGTAAATATAGCGATTTTTACCTGATTCCGTCAGAAGTAGATGATCTTATTTACAGGTATTAATTTCTATTTCCCCTGCTACAGTTTGAACACTGAACCTATTTTAGCGACTAGAGCATGATGGCGGTCGTGGTAACTCGTTCCAGCTGCAAATAAACCCTCACTCTCATCTACAAACATTTCGACCGTAACAACTAACACTGTCGGTTCTGCATTTTTGTGATTATCTTTTTATTTCTTTAAAGATATTAAGAATGCCATAAAAATGCTCAAGTCGTTCTTTTTTCAAGTTCGATTTCGGATGTCGGACAAAATATTCACATCAAAGTGTCATTTAGTCTTCTTCAGACGCGTCGGTAGGATATATACAAATATAGGTCCTTAATAAAATATATCAAACACCTTTATAATATATTAATACAAGACATGGAATGCTTTTAATAAGCACAGGTTTTAAAAAACTATACCCAAAACCTTTCTCATATAGAATGTATTGTTCAAGACTTCAGGTACATCCTGAAGATTTTAAATCTGTTACATATGACAAACCGGTGTTTCCTACGTTTTGTTGCACAACTTTAAAGCTCGATAGTGACATATTGGTTTTGGAAACAAATCTTGAAAATTTTACAGCTGACACCCAGACCAAATAAAAAGTATTTTGTCTGAGAGCTGACATATAATAATATATTTCGTTATCTGTGCAATATTTGGAAACAGTTGATAATTTAAAAAAAAAATTGTTTATTGTTATATGTATTTATTTTATTCTGTGTATGAGTTGGCTATATAGCTGTTTTTTAATTGAAATAAATAAATATATAAGTTAGATACTCCTTATTATTTACTCTTTTTATTTCTTTTTTAATTAACAATGTAATATTTTCATTTTTTTTAAACACCAAGCCGACTTCAAACTGCAAACCTGTCTTTTTTGAAGACGCTTAAAATATAAAACCTTTCCTTAGATACAACAAATATTTTTATGATCTGTATCAATTTCAGTACAGCCGTACGTAAGATAATCGCGGACTAACATATATACCTACCTCCTTATAAAGTCGGTTAAGAACGGATCGGATTGAAATAAGTTAGTCATATTAGATCTTTAGCACACTTAGTCCAGAATGTATATATAAAGTTTTAAAGCTGAGAGAAGACTTCGAAATGGAGCAATAAAGAGAAACTATTTCCTACTCATTTATATTGTCTCCATTTTCAGTTCCTTCACAGTAGTCAATAAATTAAATACATAAATAATGGAAGCTGGAAGAGATTCCTGTATGGAATAAGCAGTATCTTAATACTTGCCTTGTAATATATCTCTGTTTAGTATATAAGTTTGTTTCCATGTACATACATTGTTAAATAAATAAATAATAGGTGCGAAAATTACTCTCACACCATCTGTGATATGAGGTCTCGAATTTATTGACTCCAGTAAACACAACATGTGACAAATTACTACTCCCTTATTCGCAAATCTGGATGACAAACACATTCCATAATATTTGCTTTTTTACGCCTCTGACAAATTTGATGGCCATTTCTTTTATCATTTTTCAAAGATTTCTCATATTTCATTTTTCTGCAATTCCCTATGACGTAAGATTCGTTCTTAATGATCTTGAAAGGCCAGCACTTTTGCTGGTACACACAGGACGTACTTTTGCTGGTGGTAATGATGTTATATAATAATAAATATGTCTTAAAACCCGTTTATATATAACTTCTTGGGGGAGGCCTATGTCCAACAGTTGACAACTTCCAGCTGATGATGATAATGAAAATCTGCTACTCATATATATATACGCGAAACTATGTTTTCCAATTAGTGCTAAGTCTATCTCTTTTTCCTTGGTGTGAGCATTTACACGTATATTAAAAAACCTATAATACGAAAATTCATATCTTTCTTCTCCCCTCGCCAGTATTTCTTTCAGCGAGTCGAGGTGTCAGGGGTGCAGTGGGTTTGGTTGGTTAAAGGCTTACCGGGCCCATTGATAACATGTTACAACAAATTTGAACAGAAAACTTCATGCCTTGTGTCTATTATTAATAAACTAAGTAGAATCACAGGTTTTTTGTGAGTTTTTTTTATGGTATAAGGGAGCAAACGAGCAGTCGGAGCCATTTTCATGACTACCGACGCCCATAGACATCCGTATAGAGCTCTCCTTTCTTCTCTCACCTCCAATCCATCGGCTACTTATACACTAAATAAACACTAAATAATATCTAAAGAGACAGCACAGCTGTCTCTTTAGACCGGTCTACTGTAAGCGAGAGGTACCTCCCGGTCGTGCCGGCTCAAGTTGGCTGCATGCAAGCGTGCAGTGTGGCACTACCTCTTACTAAAACTGAGTGATAAAGTACACTAAAAACTAACTTTTTATATTTACTTCACAGTTCGTTTTGTGTTAATAACAATGAAATAAAATAACAACATCGAAATACGTTGGTAAGAGTTATTATTATGTTGTGTTGCAGTCAAATTGAGATCTGCAAAAGAAGGAGGAGGAGTCTCGCTTAGGACCGCACACACGATATTTTTAGATGCAACGACCGGCGACTTTGCGACTATATCGATGCTGCATCGCGATCGCAGGACTGCATTGATTGACATACATTAGCGACTAAATCGCCGCGTGTGGCGTTTTGAAGTGTGCGCGTCTAGTCGCTGCATTCGGCTTCTAAAAAGCGACTGAATCGCCGTTCGCAGCGTCTAAAAGCCTCTTGTGTGCTGTCGCCCTTACAGTACACCGCCACAAAGTGACAGTGCTGTCTCAACTCGTGTGGTATTTAAATTTCATTCTATTCCTGACTAGGGGGTGGGTTTGCGGTCCTACCTTTTTATCACGTCACAAACACATTGAAAATTGTTGACAGAAAATCTTAGGGCAAATACAGATGGGAACGTATAGAACAAAAATTATATAATTACTAGCTGCGTCCCGCGGTTTTACCCGCGTAACTTTCGATCCCGTGGGAATATCGGGATGAAAAATAGATGTTGGCCGATTCTCAGACTTACTCAATATGCTTACAAAATTTCATGAGAATCGGTCAAGCCGTTTCGGAGGAGTATGGCAACGAAAACTGTGACACGAGAATTTTATATATTAGATTATTCACATCATAACTGAATCTGGCTCTCACTTACTGAGGGTAAGGGGTTTAAGTAACAGAAATCCCTAAAAGCGCAGCTTAAATTCACGTACAAAAAGGAGAGCAAGTAACTGCTGTGGGCGAAATCACTTTGCCTTTGTCCCGTGACATCCTGTACATTTAACGGAGGAAACATTTTCTACGTAACTTATAATGCTTAAATTTTAGTCGGCGTTAGAGGAAAGTCAATTACCGACACCTATGCTATAAAACTAAACGACTTATTTAACATCTCAGTCTATTCTCTAAAAAAAATTACAACAAAGCATTTGTTTGGCGCGATTCTCTAACTATAGTTTTTTAGACTTTTATACTACTTCGATTGAATGTTAAGTGCATGCAACTATTAATATTCTTTTATTTTTTAGCATTGTCTTTAAGCTTTTGTAATATTTTAGCAATCGTAAGTGAAAACTTATAAATGGTGAATTGTTTTTTGTATATAGATTTAACTTAGGCATTGTGTCACTGTTTGTTTCCAAATAAAGTAAAATAAAATAAAAAATGAAATAAAAAAATTATAGTATAGGGGGACAAAAGAGTAGAAGAATTATTTTGATAACTACCCACTTCTCTAGACGCCCACGTAGAGGTTATGCAGATGGCTCGCGCTTCTTCCTCCTTTGTCCTCCATGGGCCACCGGAAACTCACATCGTACTAAACGCTACTATACCTATCGTATGAGCGAAATGTTTTTGCCAGTCTGTAAAATGCGACATGGTACGTCCGTCAATTTGCGACATTGTGTAAGCGAAATTTACCTCCAATATATATACAATCTGTTCGAAATTCGGTAACATTTTCCCCATTTGCCAATATTTTCCCCGTTTGCAAATTTAATTCTCGCTGGTTTGGCAAAAACAATATACTTACAAGATTAAAAACATAAGATATTACAAGGCTCTGTCGACGGCAAACAAGGGTCGGGCAGAAACCGACGGTTTATACCACACAATACATATATGGGATTATAATTTTACCTTTTGTAATGTTAGCTAAAACATTTACATGCGATATTATCCTACTAATATTATAAATACTAAAGTTGTATGTTTGTTTGTTTGTTACTCCTTCACGCAACAACGGCTGAACCGATTGCCATGAAATTTGGGACACGCATAGAGGGTAACTTTGATTACCACATAGGATAGTTTTTATCCCTTAAAATGTTCCTATGGGATGCGATGGGATGATTTTCTATTTTCCTAGGGATCGAAATTTACGCGGGTGAAACCGCGGGGCGCAGCTAGTGTTATTTAAATCTTTTGTAGTTTAAAACGAGTCTTCATTGTAGACGATTTGGACAGGACTCTGCTTATCGCCAAAAAGGATTACTCGTCTGTATAAAACAAAAAAATAATGCATCCGGAGTTATCAAAATTAATCTAACGACACCTCGTACGTTAAAATACGACTAGCAGGTAAATTCAGATAGGTAAGGCACACGGCAATCTACATACAACATACATATGTACATACAAACCTACATAAGCTAAAAATAAGACGATTACTTACATGAACACTAAAAAAAATATTAGTAACTACGCGTGGCGCCATCTGTTGAAAATTGGTCGTACTAACTCAGAAACCTTCGTGGACTCATGCACAACAACTTTGTTAAACTTCGTCATATGATCAAATGTAAAGTTTACGATTCTATAAAGAACATACAGACAAACATTCATTTTATACTTGAGAACGAATCTTTATGACCGAGCTCAAAAAGTGTTAAATAACTAATTCGTCACTTCGGGTACATAAAAGGGGGAAAAGAAATAAATCGATATGCACGGTCACTTTATTTTATGAGTGGGGTGACCGGGTACGTACAGATAATAAATAGTTGCATCCGCACTAAGGGGGCTCTCGATAGCGCATCAAATTCAATTTTTGTATAGTGTAATAGGACATACGAAGAATCGGAGTGTTTTTAAGACTACCGACACTACTTGCCCTCCTTTTTTATGGTATAGGGGGGGGGCAAAAGAGCAGTCGGAGCCATTTTCATGATTACCGACGCCAATAGACATCCGCAATTAGGCTATACATATGCTATGGCCTCCTTTCTCCTTCCACCTTCATGGGCAACCTTTATATAGCGCACGAAACGCGACAGCACAGCTATCGGTTATTTACGCTGGTTTTGTGTAAGCGAGAGGTACCTCCCCTGTCATGCCGGCCCCATTCGGTAGCACGCAAGCATGCAGTGTAACTCTACCTCTTACTACTCTCCTAACTTTTCTCCTCACTTTCACCTCCGTCGGAAGCCCACAGACCCAGCAAGCTGTAACTTCAAGGGGCTTTCATTTTAGCAAGAGGTCTCCTCCGGTAGCCCGAGTACCGTCAGCATGGCACTACCTTTAACTTAGCAATTCTGATTTCAGTTCGTCCAGCAGATCGTCTAGCACTGGGATTTAAGAGCACAAGCATGCGTCATGTAGATGAAAAAAGGACGCTGATTTACACAGATATTCGCTCGCTTTATCTTGTGAGGGTGACCGAGTCCATACAGATAATGAATAGGGGAGAGCCCCGGTGTCATATTTATTTTGATTATCAGGAAATTCAACTATTTAATAGCACTAATTAACTTAGCTGTCTGCTCTACGATTCGTTACTTTTCTGTTAATTTGTTATTCGTTTTATGATATATTGTAATTTCACCATAAAGATATCCTTTAATGATTTACTCAAAGTAAAATGTACAATTCAGCAATGCAATTATTGCAGGTTTATCTCTGTTTATATATCTGTTTTATTTTCATTGCAGGTCTATATATCTGTTTCATGTATTGTTAAATTTAATAATAAGTCGGTATTACTTAGTTATCTTTCTCTACTTATTTTCTTATTCTTATTTTAGGCTTCATCTGCGAAATAAGTCTAAGTGAGCTGAATCGGAGATTTGCAAAAGAATCCGAGTAACTGACATTGCTTTGAGAGTCTGTAAACTGAAGTACGGTCAGGCCACACTGCGGAAACCGATACCAGGAATAAAAGGTTTTTGAGTGGCGGTCCCGCCGGAAAACGCAGTACTGGGCGGCCTTCCACTCGGTGGATTGACGACATGCTCAAGGTCGCTTGGAGCCGCTGGATGCAAGCAGCGTGTTTTTTGTGAGCTTGACCTGTGACGCTCTCTGAGAGAGGCCTGTCTAGTAATGCACGTTGTCTGGCTGGTCATGATGATGTTGAGCTGAACTTTCGTCTTTTTACGGCTACCTTTATTACTACATTTTAATCAAGACGTAAAAACGCGCCGAACTTTCCCATAACTACTTTAAGTACCGTCAAGTATAACAATGATCAAAACTACACCAAACCGAAGTTGACATCAAATATAAACTGAAATCAACGCCAGATCTGTTATTCATATTGAATAAGCGCTTCGTTCAGCCAATGCATTTCAATCGCTGCGCTGAAGCCGACTTATGATTAATTCAGAAGACTAATTTAACGTTGCACTTCGCATTGAAGCTCTATAATCTAGTGCGTTTTGCAATGCTCTAAATATGCTTAAGAGGATCAAGTTAGAAATTACGGTTTAAATCAACAATTATAACCGACAGTGACGTCTATTTACCACGCATTATTTGGCATGATTTATAGTATAAGAACAACAATTTCCAAAATACAATGCGAATGTTTATGGAGGTCGGTTGATACACAAATAGCTCCGACTGCTCGTTTCCCCCCTTATATTATCCAAAAAGAAAATAGGCTATAAGAATTGTCAATGCCACAAGAAAGTGCGGCCGGTAGCTAGTAATGTAAATCTTAAAAAAAAGTAATCTACATCTTACGTGCTCTCCGTACATCAAGCTTCCAACATTGAAATTGGATCGTTATGGACGTGTATGACGTCATAAAACACAGCCACTTCAGGATTTAAGTTGTCTGAAGATCGCAACTGGGTTTTATACTCGCTTGGTATTTATTTCCTATTCCAAGAGGGACTTGCTCTATAGGGCAGTAAATCTTAGCAGTGTTTTATCGCATAAAGGGACAAATGAGCAGTCTTTTGGTGACTGCGACATTTATAGACATTTAGTATGAGGTAGTACCATGCTGCATCGCAGCAGAATTGGGCCGGCACGACCGGGGAGGTACCTCTCGGTTACACGATACTGGCGTAAACAGACATCGCACGAAACGCGACAGCCGACAGCACAGTTGTCTCGTATGTAAGTATGCTGTAGCCCATGGAAAAAGAAGGACAGCGCATATGTATAGCCTCTATGTCATAGAGATATAAATTTACTTCTGATATCTATGCTCTATGTGAATGTCTATGGTCGTCTTAAGGTGAAAAATGTACGTAGAAAATATTAAATAGAATCCTTTTTACTCTCTACAATTAATATTAATAATTATATTTTATAAGGAAAAGGTCTCACATTTATAGGAGCTGAAATAAAAAACGCGAAGGCGTTGATCAAAGGCTGTTTGCAAGGCATTACCTGAGTAAACAGTACACTAACTTAACTCCATGCTGTTTTAAATAAATCGTGTTTATGTTTTAATGAGCCAATCAAAGAGCCCGGCCAGGGCTGTCGGGCGATGGGTCCCGGCGATGAGCTTTTCAAGTGGCCATTCTAATTAATTGCTTCCACTGTCTATTCTGGACACAACAGTAGAGGTGAAAAATAGTAAGATATTAACATTTTGTAGTGCAGTAATCGTATATCTGAATACTCTTTTAAATATACTGTTTTTAGCCACCAGGTTTAAGAGATCTCTAAAGGTTACTTAAACATCCTTAAAACCTCTTTAGTTGCTATCTATTATATCACTTACCAGAATAATACATCCAGATTAGCTTTTATATAAAACTGAGTTCTCTTTTATTTATTGTACATTTTTTTTATGGTAAAGGGGGGCAAACGAGCTGTCGGAGCCATTTTCATGACTACCGACGCCCACAGACAACCGCATAGAGACTATACAAGTGCGCTGCCCTACTTTCTCCTCCCACCTCCATGGGCCACATTTGGTACATTTTAAATTATTACAGTTCCGACTCTTTAGTTCGTATGCTGTCGCGTTTTGTGTAGGCTAGCGGAAGACGGAAGTATGGCGACATATCTGCTATATGCAGATATTTAATGTAGTTGGTAATCGCCAAAATATTCTACGTTTATACTTTAAAAATGTAGTATAAATGTTAAGTTATACAAGGTTAGTTTTTGATCACCGGCCAAATTTTCAGGTTTGGTTCAGAATCAATAATATCTACATTCGATTAATGAATAAAAAAAGTAAGTAAAGTAAGATACGATTACTTTGTCCAATGTTATAAAACCAATTCTTGGTTACCACGAGGCATCTAGCTCGCACGTCGCGAAGGTCGGCGTCCCTGACCTTGAAATCGATACATTTCATGTGCGAACAACGATTGATGTATTTTTTTGACCATTTCAAATCGATTTTTATTTAACAAAATATTACAATTAGAGGATAACACATTCTTGGGTTGTCTTTTAGTTCCTTATTTTTAAATTTGGCCAGTGACCAAAAAATAACCCTGTATATTGATATTTTTCAAGTTTGTGCTTATGGCAACCCTACTCTTGTAATGATACAAACGTTTTAAGACGAACAATTTTCCTGTTATTTGTTTCTCGCAGACGTCTTAATTAGAGGCTTGCGAGTATTTCCTCTGAAACCTACAGGCAGTTTAGGTTTATCATTACACCCTTCTTTACGACCACTAATGAGGTCGGTAGCACATAAGAAGTATACATAATATAATTATACTTTAGTCTGTCCACATGTGTACAATACATATAAAGTATTTTATTATGTATGTACAATAGCAGTACCTACTGCCAACGGAAATTCAAGATGCTTCGTAGTGGCTATTGTAAGTGTAGTATCGCTTCGTATCTTAAGCTTTTGAAAGGGATAGTGCCCCACTACATTGCAGTCTAAATAAGCCGGCACGACCAGGGAGATACCTGTCGCTTACACTACACCTGCGTAAAGCGACAGCTGTGCTGATGAGTTTCTTTTGGTATCTAGGTATCCGGTGGCCCGTGGGTGTACAAATAGGAAGGAGGGCAACTCAATTGTATAATGTCTATGAAGACGTACACGCGAGTCTTTTTCATGACTCCGACTGTACGTTTGCCCCCCTATACTATACCTATGTAATAACTGTCCTAAGCCACTTTTAACTCCCTTCGTAGCTGAACATTGGATTTCAGAGAACATTCAATTGAAAAAGTTAACCTGGACGGGTCGAGGCTTCAAACTTTGTATGTCGAGTTGAAAAATATATTATAATATAGTGGAGTCTTTACTCCATACGGAACAACATTCTCAATTTGTTTATAAATCTGATAAATAGAATATTGAAGTTGAGTATAATTGAAGATTAAATGTAAAAAATGTGCAGAAAGCGGATCTTTTAACATAAGAGTAATTACATTTCATTATTTCACTATTGCTTCTGACCGTATAGTTCAGTTGCAGTAGCTCGGATTCTCAGAAGTAATATGCAATTAATTTGGGTGCCATCGTTTAAATCTTCCAGAACTAGACTGAACTAGCCGTTACGCCAGACCTTCTTAAAGATTACAAAATAATGGGCTGGAACTTTAACCCCAAAGATAATAAATTTTATTTTGTTGCGAGACTTAGGGCCAATTTCATAGATGAGGTTACTATTAATAACAATTAGGCTATTGGCAATTTAACTGGCAAATATACACACTGCCACACAGCCTACTCTACTTGGGTTTCACAGCTTGGATTAATAGAGGCCTCGAGACAGCCGATGTCCTGCCCTGGCAGAAAAACAATCGAACAAATTCTTCCCAAACGCGGCCTCCACACTAGAACAACTCTTGCTGACTCATCTGCCATTTTTCTTCAGTGTTACCAGCCGGAAAAAACGGAACCCTTACAGGGTCACTTTGTTGTCCGTCTGTCTGTCTATCTGTCTGTCTGTCTATCTATGTTTAAAAGACATTTAAACAGTTCTGAAAAAGAAGTTGTATGCAAAGGGTTACTATACAGTGTCTGAATATTTAGAAGATAAGAACCCATGGGACTGAATTGTTTACCTAGACTGACTTGTTTCAAATGTATTTATATTACCTACGAAATAAAAATCGTTTGACTTTGACTTTGACTTTGTCAAGACGTTTCATAGCTTGGATTAGTAGATGCGTTAAGACTGCCAATCTCCTGCCATGGCTACTCTGCCACATATACAATACTCGACAATACTACAATCAAACATATTTTTATTTTCTAACGCGGCCTCCACGCAAGAACCACTTGTGCTCACCCATTCGCCATTTTTCTCCCGAGTATATTACCCGGTCAGTTCCACCCCAACTAGCTTTATTCAACTTTTCAAACTTTACCGTATCTAAATTATCTTTGACGATGTAAATAAAAAGTTCTTTAGAAATGCAAGCTTGCTTCAGATATAGTTCAGTTGCAGAGGCTGAAGAGCTCTCAGTTCACGGCCAAGAGATCTCAGCCCCACTCCGTACGTGCATCAGTAATATTGAGACACTTCAAGCTATTGGGAAAGAGCTGAAAGAGCTTTTGCAAACTTTGAAGCTTAAGTTAAACAACTTTAAGCTATTAAAATATAGAGGTTTACTGAAACTATTTTATTATGTTAGTAGATTTGATCCTGTAAAAGCGTATTTTGGGATTGATAGAAAATCGTGAATCATCTGGAATTTCTCGACATTTTATATGACTTACAGGTTGATTACTAATAACATAGACCTCAAAATTTGTTTAGTATAAGTAGGTATCGAATAGCGACATCTTTTTCCGTTTGATCTTTTCAACATTTCAACAGCTTTTTAAACAAAGCTTTTCATTAAACTGTATATTACATGGGCTACAGAGCAGTGTTAATGCTCCGTAGCCGATGGTCTAGGCTAGAACGGCAATAACTTTAATTCAATAAATTTTACCTATACATATTTTCCATACCTCTGTTCGCATCGTCAACTACATTTTCAAAATACTGAACAGAACAAAATAATTCGTTTTATCCCGAAAAATAATGAATATTTCCAGCTGCGATCGCTGGTCGCATTTAGCAATAATGTAGCTATGTAGGCATAACATATATAACATTCCGTATTACTTTCAGTTCATATTAAACTCCATAAATAGAAAACAATTAAATAATTCCATTCCCATAATACACCCTGAGGGGAATTTCATGTAAATTGTTAATAATTTGCATATTGTTTGCGTAATGAAGTGTAACAGAGAACAAAATTCAACATCCAATTCGTTTTAACAGACGCAAATAACATAATACGCCGAGTTGCACTTTGACGCTATTTTGATGATTTCTCATCATCACTTTACATTATTTTTCATTCATAAATTCAATAATTATACACAGGCAAGTATCTTCACATTACCTAATGGAGTAGGCAGAGAGAACTAGGTAGGTATAACATATCACTATGCTACTTAGGTTATCGCCACAAAACTGTATGTTCTGCATAACCCATTACAATATTTCCCAGTTTACTTAAATACTTTATAGCTTAGGTTCAGTAGGATGGCCCTTGTAAACTTTTATTTGGCCTACTATTGCGTAGCTCATCGGTATTTCCTCTTGTAAGAGATCTGCCACTACTGAATTTCAAAGGCTATCTCAATGCATAACCTCTAGTTGTGCTGATGTACGTTATGATTGTCAGCAGTCACTATAATGCCTCGACTGCCTTTTGTCTCAATATGTAATAAATATTCATCGATATAAAATACAGTACATAGGATACAAGTGTGCGAGCCGGGAGTAAGGACTCTGTGAGAAGTCCTGACTACTGCTACTCAGCGAAAGAAGCCTTTATACTTTATACATCTAAGTTCTATATGTAGGTAACTATATAGCTAACATCGGGCTTGACCTGTCATTCTCTCCGCTATGCATATATCTTCAAATCACCAGCAATATCTTATAAGTTATCACCCTTATAAAATCATCTCAAGGCAACCTAGTGAAATGCTAAAACTGTCTTGGAAGAACCTAAGGCAAGACAGGGCGTGATTCCAAATTTCTCTTTCCTTCCTTCCTCTCAAAGTAAGAGACAACATAAGAAAGAGTATTAAAAGTTAAAAAAGAGAGTGCCATCAAGTTAGCTAGTTTCGTTATAAATTATACGCGTTATATATTATCGCAGATACAGAATCCAGAAGCCGACACAATCTCGCCACTGAATCTATAACACCAACAAAATACACCGATACAAACATTTGCAGAGCACACAGCAGCGCTGGGAACAGGAACAAACAAACTCAGCTATAGATTTTCACTTAAGTCAATCTCGGCTCTAAATACTGGGCGGTGTTTGGTAAATAAACAAAATGGTGGTCGCTACTGAACGTTTGTACGGTCAGCAAAGTTGATGAAATATGGTTTTATGACCACAATTGTATGGTTAGCAAAAGTAATTGATAAAATTTGGATTTATTAAAATGCGCCAAAATCGATTTAGCTTAATAAAAAATAAATTATGAAAATGATATACTTATTCGTGATTTTGTTTATTTATAATAATATGCAACAAAAGTGAATTTTCATAAACAATTTATTCAGAATTTTAAATGTATCTACAATTTCGTTATATTTTTAATTTACAATTTAACAACAATGCAAATAGTCACTAGCCAGTAAAAATTTAAACAATAGTTGTGTTTACCACCACAATTGGTAAAACCGGCCAGTTGGATGTCGCTCCACTGAAATCAGTTCAGGTTTTTTTTTATTTTATCGATGCATCTTCATTTCAGATACTTACCAAGAAATTGTTTCCACGGGACACTGTTAGTTATATATAGTATAGTTAATATAGCCTAATATGTTAACTCCTAAGTAGCGTAGAATACTGGTCCGACTATGAAAAACCGGCCAAGTGCGAGTCAGACTCGTACACTGAGGGTTCCGTAATCCAAACGTAATACATGGTTTTCAATTATTGTAACTTTACGCCTGCCGTTTAAGTTGACAAACGTATATAAGCGGTTGCTCACACACATTTAGTAGGCAACGAATTACAGTTATAAGTTGATAATGATTTTTCCAATGATCTACATATAATTTACAAGTTTTCAGATTTATTTCTATATATGTGCTATAAGTTCTTACTTCTTGCCAAATTTCACAACTCCAGGTCAACTCCAGGGAAGTAATAGATATTTTTTTGGTTTTCGACAAAGTACGTTTTTATACAAAATTTGTGCATAATTTGCTACAACTTTTAATTGCGTTAACTTAGAAGTGTGATTTTTTCAAGGCATCAAGACGTAACTTACGTATTTGACAAAAATTTCAGCTTAATCCCTTCACGCGTTTTAGAGAAAAAGGTCTTGACAGACGTACAGACAGACGGACAACAAAGCGATCCTTTAAGGGTTCCGTTTTTTCTCTTTGAGATACGGAACCCTAAAAATGATTTTTCATGATTGGATCACTATTTCCGTAGATCACAGTTTGCCTCGTTATAATACTCCTAGTAGTATACAATATACATGTCATTTTTAGGGTTCCGTAGTAAACGAGGAACCCATAGAGTTTCGACTTTCGTCATGTCCGTCTGTCTGTCTGCGGTTTTAATCAGAGACTAAGTACTAGAAAGCTGTAATGTGGTATGGGTATGTAGATTAATAATAGCAAAAAAGTGGTAGAAAAGAAATCCTCCCATACAAGTAAAATGAATTTTTTTTCTTATCCCATCGTGTTCGGTATCGTTGAATAGGTCTTTGAGAAGGATTATGAGGTTGAGACACCATTTTTCGACTTAGAGATCCGTTTCTGATATATTTGATTTTAAAGCACAATTTTTGTTACAGGTAAGTGTGTTCCGTCCGTCGTCCCCCCTCTTTCTTCCCAACGGTTAAATATAGACATGTGAAAAAATTACAAATGTAGTATTTATAATTAAATTTAAAGGAAAACTATCAGAACTGAATAGGAAGTAAAATCTAAAAAGTTATAAGCTACCAACTTATAAAATGTACTCGTAAAAGTAAAATTCCATATAAATTTTATTGAAAGTTATTAGATGTTTTTGAGTGTGAACTCATTTTGTCAACTCATTGAGTGTCATAGGCAACTACGGAACCCTACACTGCGCTAGGCCTGACGCGCACTTGACCTGTTTTTTTCTAACATCCAGACAGTTTCCTACATAAATTATTTATTTATTTATTTTATTTAACAATTTATGTGCACTAAAGAAAATCATAACAAAACAATCATTTATAGAAATGTATATCACTTTACAATAATTACAATTTATATCACTTTAGGATACCTATAATAAGTTAATTGCATTTTATACTATCCCCATTTTATAATTAGTTAGTGATATAGTAGTTAGTGTCATTTAGATTCTAGTGTACTTAAAAAAAAACACACAATTTATGCAAGGCATGCATTCGAAACTCGGTACGTCCATTCAAAACACAAGTGAATCCGGTACGCCGCTATAATCCTTCCGGTCGAGCGGAACTAAAAGCCGCAAAGCCTTTATTTCTCTTTTTTCGGAGTCACTTCATCACCGGACCAGCCTTTCGAGCCGCCGAGACTGGGGGCTTACATTCGATTGCTTTATCAGACGTACTTCGGTATTTCACAAATGTCCAATAAAAGTTTGCAACAGTACTAAATTTGAATAAAGTTTACTGTACTGCCTAATTATTTGGTGTTTGTTCTTTCGCTGTGGAGAATGTTATTATAATAGCCACTATAATATGTCTTTATATTTATATTAATATCATAAAATTGAAAAGTATGTTTGTCTAAACGCACTACTCTTTGTAGTTTGTTTTTCAGTGTTAGATTGGCCTTTTATCTAGGAAGGTTAAGGAATTAAATTTTACAAAACAAAGCTTTCTTATTAATATATTATATAACAAAACATCATTATTATTGTCATAATACTTCATATGTTTCCGCAATGTAACACTTGATTCTATTAAATTTATTGAAAACCGGAATATAATAAAATCTAAAAGTGAAATAGTCAATTTTGGAACAATAACAGTGAGTTAACGGGTAAAACGGTTATTCCAGACGAAATGAAAACGCAATGGGAATTGCACAAAGGATGCGTTTTCATAGGCTTTTTATATTTACCACGTAATGGCTCTCAAATTCCAGGGGGGGCGCATTTTTCGTAAAATTCTCTATGATTTTTTGAAACATAGCAGACCACTACAATCCTTAATAACTTAAACAATTGGTACTTAATTATTTAGGTACTTGTTTAATTTACATACAACAGAAGAAGAGCATTATGAAAGTAACCGGCCTTTATAAGCATATCACGTCTAAGCACACAAACTTTTCACTAAATGATCAATAGATCATTTAGAAAAGTATGTTTATTGAAGATTAAATCTTCAATAAACATACTTTTCTAAATGATTGACAACCAAAATTAGGTACGGCATTATATTTCAATATAGGATTATGAAAATTTGATGGAAATAATATCTATTTAGAAGTCACTCATCATCATCCATATTTTCTAAATGCATTTATTTGTCACAGTATAAAAATATATCAGTGGACGTACTGTGCTATGCAATCCTGATCTGAAATAAAGAAATAAAATAACAGAACACATATTTTCAATTTTAATTAAAAACGTCTATCGCGCGGATGGCGTTATACTGGGACATCGTTTAACTTAAGTTTCCAGCTAAAACGGTTACCAACAAGAATACACTCTTTGTTTCGCTGCTGCAAGAATAGAAGATTAAAAAGTTTTTTATATAAAAGACGAAAGCAGATTCACGCATGGCTTAGCGAGAATTAAAAAAAAATTTTGCTCTTTGCTTCAGTTGTAATTTCACAGAGGCCCGCTGGTTTACTACAATTATATTTTAATTTATTTAAAAAAACACTGCCTAGTGCATACGCATTAAATCCGAGGGTAGTTTCATGGTAAGCCTCGTTTAATGCGTAAAACTTTTATCTCTAACCTTGTTTTTGTCTTTATTTACGCGGTGAAACTTTTTTAAAAGCTTCCACCGTACTTTGGTTGGCTGCTGGTTGCGAATTTCTCGGCCTGGAAGAGAGTTTGACTGCCTGATAGCACTACAAAAGTCGAGATGTCTGTGAACAGCTACACAACAGCCTTATAACTGACTAGCTAGTCGACTAATGTCCAGTGAGCAGTGGAACAACATTGACTATTTAATCCTACTAATATTATAAATGCGAAAGTTTGTAAGGATGTTTGTTACTCTTTCACACAAAAACTACAGAACGGATTTTCATGAAACTTTACAGTAATATAGCTTTCATATCAGAATAACATAATAAGTTAAAATTTTGAATAATTTTTGAAGTCCGAAATCCACGCGGGCGAAGCCGCGGGCGGAAGCTAGTATACTATATAACTAATGCTTAGTATTCTTACTTAATCGCTGAAAATTATCAGTGTCATTGATTGGCCACCTCAATCGGTTATGATAACACTATCATAACTAGTAATTTTTTCTTAGTTTGTAATGTGAAATTAATCTCTATGTTCCTCTTTCTTTCTAACACGTCACATTGGTAGTAAACATATAGTCATACTGCTACTTTCCCTCTTCCATTATCTCCAATATCGATATATATTTCAGAACGGCTCTAACTAAACATTTCCGTTATGAAGTTGGGGCGTATATTAATTATAGCGCCAAGTTCGGCTGCCGACGCGAGCGCGACTTAACCAAGTGTTATATTTCACCGGCGGGTCCCCTGAGCGTCCTTCAGTAATCCCACGGTCGCCGATGCGTGTTCGTCCGCACATTATCGTTTATCTCCCGAACAGAGTTCGCAGGAGGCGTACTTAACAATCCCTTCTATTGTAGTTTTGTTGTATAAGGGGTAAAACAAGCAGTCAGAGACTTGTAATGGCTATAGACGCTCTAGATGTCATAATTAACACATGTTACTCCTCCGTCTTCTTCTCCTGCCTTCCAAAAACCGAAAAGTCAGCCATAAGGGAACTGGACTTATTAAATTATGATAATTTACTACATGTAGCTAAATTATAGTGCATACACATACATAGATGTTCTAAAAAACGTTACATTTATTCACGCAAACTGTCGTATCAAAAAATGTTCTACAAACAGATACACTGGCGAAATGAAAATGTGATTTAAAAAGTTATTGCAAACATGTGCTGCGACTGAATCTAAATAATATGGAGTGATATCTCTTGCATATTTTACAAAACTGCGTAATTTAAATTCACTGCATGCGACCAGGCTTCAAATAAATAGAAAAACACGTCGCCAAGCTATAAAATATGCCAGTTTAGCTTCTATTCCTGGGTACATAAAGCTTAAATTTAACGTGATGTTTTATTTATATGGTTTACCTAAATCCTTCCACGTGAAAGGCCGTAAAGGGCCCCTCATATCAAATGCTGTTTACATTATAGTGTCCGCTCCAGCGTTTTCATTTAGGTCCAGGCTTTGTTGGCTGATAGATGTTCCTCTTCGCTCGACTTATTTATTTAAATACGCTAGTGCTGGTATAATAACAAGTAGGTATAAAATGTTGTTCTTTCTTGTAATCGAGGTCGTATCCAAAGAGAAATATCTGAGTTTATTGAAAGATAAATTTTACTCAGTCAGTTCGGGGTTGTTTAGAAATTCACTAGGCGAGGCACCCCGGGCCCACATATTTCACAGTCAGCACCATTTTCATGACTACTGACGCCCATAGAGACCCGCATAGAGGTTATATAGGTAGCAACACTGCACAAAACATGACAGCGCAGCTGTGACATTAGACTTTTATCATGTCAGCGAGAGGTAAGTATCTATTCGTCGTGTCTACTCAATGCGGTTGCTATGCATAGGGCCGTACCTTATAGATGACGTTACATACCCATATAGTCAATGTACCTATGTGTGTCAAGCAACACAAGGATCAATGTCAAAGAGCTTAAAGTATCCATATTTTTAAGTTGTTTGTGTGTGAAGTACGTCGTCTCACCGTCCAAGTAACTTCTCATAAAAGCTTCTCTTACAAAACTTTCAATTAATGACCTCTAGAGGTCGGAGTTTTGGGCGGAGGTCGAATAACGGCGAGTATTTGGATACCTCCACTTTAGAACATTGCTGATCAATCGAACATTCGAAACTCTAAGCCCTCGGCACACAAACCTTAAAGAGATGGTACCGTTGATACATTCCACTTTATGTTACAAACACAAAGTTTGTAACATAAAGTGGAAAATAAATATATAACGCCTATTTAGGCGCTGTCGGATGGAAGTAATTAACATTTAACATTTCCGACCGCGCAGTTTTTTTTTTAATGATGTAGGGGCAAACGAGCAGGTGCTTAGTGACTACCGCCGCCCATAGACATCCGCAAAACTAGGTGTCTTGCAGACGCGTTGCCGGCCTTTAAGAAAGAGGAATGCTCTTTTCTTGAAGATCCCTAAGTCGTATCGGATCGGAAATACCGAGGAAGGCAGCTGGTTCCATAGTACGAGGTAAAAAATGGCGTTTATACCGCACAGTAGTACTACATTAATTAGGAATATTGAGGCGGTGGGCATGGAACTTTGAGTTCTGTCGCGGTGTCCTATGATGGAACTCAGCTGCTGATATTAAGTTTGATATGCAACATCTAGCTCAACTCCAATGCTACGTCACTTACGGACGAGAACCTTCACTTTGTACAGAGGTTTGTCGTGAATTTTCATGTACGGATATTTAATATATTATTTTCACATACTCATGCTATATCAACAATATTTTTAGGATAGTAACCTCAAGAAGAAAAACTTAACCTTTCTAACGCTTTACTGGCCGTCTATATGTCTGCCTGCCGGTCTGTCTGTTTATTTGTTCATCCGTCTGTCCGCTTGTCAAGATCTCTTTTTTGAGAATGACTGAAATGATCAATGTGAACACAATCCAAAGCAACACATTATACTCAGCCACACTGATCGCACTTTACCGTTGTTTATTTATAAAATAAAAAAAATATAATTATTGTTGATAATGATGTGAAATTAGGATGACATTGATTATGAAAATGAATAGAAAAATACCTACAGACAAATTAACCTTCTCTTTTGTTAAGTGAAATTAAACTTCTATATATATAAAACTCAAACGTGACATAGCCATCTATCAACGCACAGCCCAAACCACTGGACGGATCAAGCTGAAATTTGGCATCCAGGTAGGTGTTACGACGTAGGCATCCGCTAGGATTTTTAGAAATTCAACCCCTAAGGGGGTGAAATAGGGTGTTGAAATTTATATGGATTTCTTAGAAATTAAACGCGGGTGAAACCGCGGGGCACAGCTAGTTTAAAATATTTACTAATAATAAGCACGTTAATTACATTTTCTATAAATAAGGTTTGTTCTCTTTCCTAAAGGATTCTTTGACTGGGATCCGCGAAGCTTTTAAATTCTGTAAAGGGCTCCGTGTCCCATGACTACAAAAAGCTTAAGATACCCTGCTCTATACAAACACCAGAAATTAAGCATTTATGCGAAAAAGCACTTTCCCATCTTGTTATTGAAATATGCATTGTTTTCACTGCAAATCAAACAGGGCATTCACGAACTATTGTTTAATTAATTCACAGATTCAAAACAAGCACTATGTTTGAACTCGACCGGAGCTGTGTCAGGATTGTACGAGCGCCGGGAATAACTTCTGACGTTAAGACGTCTCGATCCTCCCCGACCGTTGTTCCCGTAAAGTATCTGAAACGTCGGGGTTACATTCCCGGTGTTTCGCAAATAGACCGCCGCGAAATACGCAAATAGCAGTTTTTCTTACTCGACTGCGCAACGCAAAGGAGGGCTAAGTATGTCTATGAATATGGATGTATATTGTATAGGTACGCCCTCGGTGTGGACCGATATGCCTTCGGCATGTTCTTAAGCAGAGCCTACTTTCATCTTAAAAGCCGGCAACCCACTACAAAACTGCCAATGGTCGTCGGAAATTAGGGCTCATTTTCCCCTATATTATAAAAATATATTTAGGAATAGGTAGTGCCACACTGCATGCTTGCATGCAACCGAATTGGGCCGGCACGACCGGGGAGGTACCTCTGAAAAAATAAATCCTGCGAGTGTAAACAATGATATTTACTTGACTAACTTTACAGTACTCATAGTATAAGTACGCTCTTAAGTTTATCACTTTGTTACCTCACACTTCGTAGCTTTCTTTCTAATTTCTCTTCCAGCCCAGCGTTCACCCTGAACGAAAAAGACAGGCCAGGCCATTTCTATGCCTTTTAAAAATAGATTCCCCGTATTAACTCAGTAATAGACATCCTGGTACTTTGAGCTGTAAAACAAAGTAAAGCCATAATTTGTAAGCCAGCATCTTCTCTTTCCCTCTTGCCCTAGCAAGGTTTAACCCCATAATACTTACTGCGACCGATAAGCAATCTTACTGATAGCAAGATGATGCAAGTGTGTACCTACTAAAAAATTGTAATTTCACACAAAAATGCACTACAAACTTATTTTTACACCCATATAAGTTTGTCCATTAATAATTATACTAGCTGCGCTCCGTGATTTCAACCGCGTAAATTTCGATCCCGTGGAAAATAGAAAATCATCCCATGGCATCCCATTGGAACATTTTTTCGGGATAAAAACTATCCCATGTGTTAATCCAAGTTACTCTCTATGTGCGTGCCAAATTTCATGAAAATCGGTTTACCAGTTTTTGCGTGCAGGAGTAACAAACAAACATACAAACTTTCGCATACCTACGAGGGCTGCCTTTTAAGTAGTGTCGTTTGCAAACCTCCTTCGACTGTATAAAAAAATATGTATGTCTTTTTCATCTTTTTGAATTTAGAATTCGAAAACAAAAGAATGTTTTATGATTATTCGGATAGTTTTATTGTAGCGTCGGTTCAAAGGTGATTAGTCGGTGGTA
>LUGF01044122.1:210153-222760 GCA_001625245.1 Calycopis cecrops
CTTAGCGATGTATTATAAGGATCCCGTACCTTATTACTTCAATGCCTAGTTCCAGTACCACAGTACCTAATTACCAGTATTAATAGTTCAGTATTTAGTATAGACCTCAGCTTAGGCTCAACTCACACCAAAAGCGCGGCGAAGGGCAGCGAAGCGGAGCGCAGTTTATGAGTCATATGAATTTCAACTTTATTTTCATTACTATAGTACTTATTATCGAATTCTGGCGACTTCTGGAGCATTCCAGCGACTTCCCAAGCAGTTGAGGGAATCCGCGCGCCTTCCCTACCGGGCGGGTCGCTTCGTTTCGCTGCGCTTCGCCGCGCTTTTGGTGTGAATTGACCCTTAGGGTGCGCGTTAGCAGCTAGGTGCGAGCGTCCGACTCGCATTTGACGACTAAGTACACAATAAGAACTGATTGGAATTTTAAACAGGGTTTAGCCTTTTTTGACATCTGAGATTGCCAGGTTTCGAGTTCGGTTTGTGCACTATAATACGCTCACACAGAAAGTTTTAAAAGTTAAGCACAGTAACGACGACGTTTAAATTGATGGATTTGTTATGACGGCAATGACGTCACAAAGAAGTGGAAACTTACTATTTTCTTCTATAGGTCTTAGAAAGACAATCGCTTATTCGGCAGTAAACACCTGTCCGTAATAGTGTTACAGCGCGTTCACGACCACAGCGGTGCGAATTGCGGCGCGGTGAGCGGATCGTCTGTCTCTCTTTCACTCGTTACTCGACGCGCGAGTGAGAGAGAGACCGGCGCGGTGAGCGGATCGTCTGGGATCGTCTGTCTCTCTTTCACTCGATACTCGACGCGCGAGTGAGAGAGAGACAGACGATCCGCTCACCGCGCCGCAATTCGCACCGCTGTGGTCGTGAACGCGCTGTTAGGGTTAGCAAAGCGAAACGTGAAAACATCAATAATTAAAATGCAAAAGTTATATTGGCTCATTAGTAAAGTGGTAAACCTCATATAATAAAATATGTCTCATTCCTGGTTTGGTTTCGAATTGGGCATAAGTTTAGTTGATATTTCATAATACCTAAATTAATTCGGAATCTGATAGACCGTACTTACACACACAACGCACTTTAAGCCGTCGCTTTGAGTATTTGAGCAAATGGAGAGGCTGCGAACGCAAACGCACAAAAGTCTGTCAAATTAGTATAACAATTGCTAAACATTAATACAATTCATTAATATACATGTTCACACTGGCTTATAAACATCTCAATGTGTCTCCGAAATGGACCATTGGTCTTTCTAAATTTCGCAGAGAGGAACTCCTGTAGGCAGCCTCTCCTGTTGGTTAAATACACGAGCCGTCTGCCATTTACCTGATTTCCCATCGACCGTGATTAGAAATAGAAAAATATAAAACATAAGTGCCGAGTGCAGTTGCGTCTGCGCCACACACCCAACACAAATTCGCCACATTGTGCATTAACATTTAAATGTTCTGCATTCTTTTCTAGTATTTGAATTTCGTAGTCGAAATTCGGTCAAGAACGCTCTTAATAACATACAAGTGATCGACAACTCTTAACACTCAAATAGAAGCCCAATCTTCGGTCATGACCGTCACATTTTCAGTTATCACCCGTACAAAAAAGGTAAGCGTAATTGATCCATTATACGCGCATTTAGCACGCAAAAATAAACATAATAGCAGCAATAACGTACGACGTGAGCCATTTAACAATTGACAAGGACGCAAGCGACATACGACTTTGAGATATTACACATAAGGCCCTTTACCGGTTGAAAACTACTTAACTCGTCGAGTTGGGTACGTAAGGGTGATTTAATCAAATCAATCTCACCTTGTGGCTGGATACAACTGGCTGAACTTCTGGCACAGATGCAGGCTGCAGGAGTTCTCGATGTGGCAGTTCAACGGCCTCCCTGCAAAATTGGTATAGTAAGGTCCTAAATAGGAATTTCACACAACGGACCCCACCCAGGACCGATGATGTTTTGTTCATAAGGGGACAAATTAGTAGTTGGAGCCTTAATCGGGCTTTGGCCCACCACTCGTTCCCAGCGCTGCTACTCCTGTGTCGCCAGCATCGACAGCGGCAACCACATTTGACCCTTTCGTCGTCTTGGGACCAGCAACGAATTTAATCAGAAGAAAGTAGGAGTAGGAAGTAATTCCAAGTTCCCTCCCTAATCAAAGCGGGTAGTTGTAGCCTTAAGGCCCATATTAGTAAGAGTATTGTCATGTTGCAATGCACCCGAATTAGGCCGGCACGACCGGAAGGTAACGTTCGCATAATATCGCAGCAATATGACTTTTTTTGTAACGTAGGCACGTCAATTTCCGGTGGCCTATCTGCATAGCTATCATGCGGATTTCTATGGACATCGGTAGTCATACAACAACTTGTGTTGTCAAAAGACAACTTGTGTTTTTCACATCTCCAAAAAACCCGCTAAATTCTCACAGATCGCGACAAAAAGCCCTTGTGGGGCTCTTTTCTCCACAAAAAAAATCCCCGTGAAACCCAAATACGAAAAAAATAATCTAATATATAAAATTCTCATGTCACAGTTTTCGTTGCCATACTCCTCCGAAACGGCTTGACCGATTCTCATGAAATTTTGTGAGCATATTGAGTAGGTCTGAGAGTCGGCCAACATCTATTTTTCATCCCGATATTCTCACGGGATCGAAAGTTACGCGGGTGAAACCGCGGGGCGCAGCTAGTAATAATATAAATAAAGTGCCAATAGGCAAGATTTAAAAACATCATGTCCGACTTGAAACTACATCACACATAATTAGTATGCTTAATTCGCGTAATGGAGGAAAAGAAAACAAAGTAAAAAAGAAATGAATATAATATTATTCAGCAGAGCATAAAACGCGTATCGATATAGTGGTTTTAACATAACATCCTCGTGTGTTCTACTCAAAATAGTCCGTTATAGCTTTGCTGTCGTGTTTTGTGCGGCTTGAGATGCCGAATACCAGTAGGGGAAGTGGGGTAAGGGAAGGAAACGACCAGTAAAAGGTAGTGCCACGCTGCATGCATGCATGTAGCCGTATTGGGCCGGCACTACCGGGCAGGTACCGCTGGCACGAGACCGGCATGAAGTGACGACAGCTGTGCTGTCGCGTTTCGTGCGGTGTGTAAGTAGCCATGGAGGTTGAAAGAGAAAGGAGGGCAGCACATCTGTATATTCTCTGTATAGCCTCCATGCGGATGTCTATGGGCGTCGGTAGTAATAAAATGGCTGCGTCTGCTCGTTTGCCCCGCTAACCATAAAAAAAAACTAATCTACGTAAACCAGTGTTTAAACAGACATTAAGCGAATAAGAAGCAACAAACTAGTTACAGTAAGAAAATTTATAAAGGTAACACCACACACAGGAATAAGATGATATCTCAATTTAATAATTGTTTTTTTTTTTATTTATCGCTACATAGTATAAAACAAAGTAGCTTTTCGCCATCTGTGTGTTTGTATGCTTAGATCTTTAAAATTACGCAACAGATTTTGATGGGGTTTTTTAAATAGATAAAGTGATTCAAGAGGAAGGTTCATATACATAATAACTCCATTTTTGAAGTTCGAAATCCTCGCGGGCGAAGCTGCGGACGGAAGCTAGTTTATTAAATTAAAATTAATAATTGTTAATGAATTATAGAGTTCACTGTGTCTACAAAATAGATTGATGTCACTCTGAGTTTCGGTTGGGGCTAGAATTGTACCGGTGCACTGTGGAAAATCGAGGTGTGTTTCGGCCTAAAAATCCATATTTTTTTTTATTTCTAACGATTAATCTGTGAAGTTTTGCACAAATATAAACTAGTACATATATAACGTTTTAAATGAGAAGTGTTTTAGTATAATTAATTTTAATATACTGTATTAAAAATCAAAGTCAATTTACAAAATGATGTAAAAATAATTTTATTTCTTTACCAGCTATTAAAACTATCTATATATAACACCTAAGTTGTAAAGTAAGTATATTATATTCGTTACAATTAAACATCCGTTTAGTTATCACTATAAATTCGTAATAAATAAGAAAATATATCAACGCTTTATATACTATTTGAAATTTAAGGGTGTGGTGTGCATCTATTTGATAAAAAAATTCACACGTATAATTAAAATTGGATGCAAAATGATAAATACTCTATTATCAATAAATTAATTATAATTATTTACAAAACACACCACAAACATTAATATGGGTAGGAAAATAAGTGAAACCGCAACAGATAGCGCTTTTTCGTTTTTGAACGCTTTTTCGCGGAAGTTCGCAAAAGTTCGCAGAAAATTTTTTATAAATGTCTTTTATGGATAGCTAGGCTACAAATCCCTATCGAATAAAAGATGTGGGGAGACGTGGATAACGGTCAAAAGTCTTGATGAACTTGAAAAAGACGTTTTTTGGCCGCATTCTTTTTAGATTTTTTTTTTATGTAAATTTTTAATAAAACTTATAAATGTTTTAACTACATTAAATCTACAAAAAATAAGCTTTTCACAAATGTATAATAATTCATATATATTCCTATAAAATTTTAACATTTAAATCACTTTGAAAATTATGAAGTGAACAAGGCTTTAAATGGGTATTTGTAGGAACAATAAGTTTGTCGCATGACTATAAATGTATTTTAGCTATATAATTCATTCACGATAGTTTAGTTTGAACCTTAAAGTATAAATAAAAAAAACATGGCAATAGCGACATTGAGAAAAACCATTTATGATATGCCGTTATTCTACCATTTTCCATAGTGACGTGCGGTGGAAGAATACTAACACGACGTTAAGTCATTAATAAGAATATTTTGAATAATGTCGTTGCTCTGTCCTGCTTACGCATCTGGAGTGGAGAAAGACGAAGGCAACACGTGAGTTTGCTCACCGGACGCCGCCGGTGCTTACAGTAATGCGTGATTGATTGCCTTTAAGTTGCAGCCAAACCAAACAGGTACGGTCATGAGTGCTATACATCATACCATCACTATATACATCTGAAAGCTTGCTGGTGTGTTACAAATAACCGTGTAAACATTCAGGTCAAATACATATTATATAACCTCTTTTTGTGTTTGTTGAAAATCGAACGCAAAAATCAAAAATAGAACTCACCATTCTCATCTTCGGTAGGCGGCGCGATGTGTGACCAGGTCACTCCGTGGTCAAACGTGATCAGGGACACCAGGTTATCGGGCTCTATGCTCGGTATGTGCGACTTGTAGTTCACCTTCGAAGCGATGTAGATGCCCTTCAGCCCTTCCACACGGTACAGGTCCGTGAAGGGATCGTCGGTGACGTCCCTGAAATTGTGAAACGATTTAATATGCTGTCATATTGACTTTTTTATAGTTCAAATGGGAAAACGAACTGTCGACGCCTTTTGGTAAATACCAAGCACATATATCTACTAATACGTGTGCTATATATAAGAAGTTTTGCCCTCCTTTTTTCCTCCCATTTTTATGAGTAACGGACGTTCACAGAGGCTACTCTGATGCGATGCCCTCCTTCCTCCACCCATGGACTAGAGAAAAACAGGATCATATTTTATGGGGCCCGTTTTTAGATTCGATATTAAATTTAATCTGAGTCTTTTTTTCTACCGCGCGAACGAAACTGCGGTACATCACCTGGTAAGTATCGAACCCGGGATCTGTACGTCGCATGTCGCGTTACCATTTCGCTAATCCGTCTTCATTCGCATTCTAACTTACTAAAGCATCAAGTAGCTCCATTGTTTTTATTTCCATAAATTGATACTTATACATATTTCGGACTAATGGTGAGACGGCGATTGCGATCGCTGCTAAAAATCACTCTGCTATTCATAAACAGCGATCGCAGTTGCGATCGCTCTTTGCTCGCTTTTTCGATTGAATCACTACATACTCATAGCGAATTCCGGACTCAGTCATAAGTACATGTTTATATCAACGCTCAAGTGCATTTTTATTTAACAATGGACCGAATCTGAGCGGACTGTTTAAACTATACAGGATATACCCAATTGACAGATTGGCGCAGTTGGTAACGCGAGATGGGTGGTTCCAATTCTGTCTAGGTCGTGGATCTTTATATAAACACACATGGAGTGCTATTAATGGATGTGTAGGAAGCGTGGCAAATCTGTAAGGGTCGAAGGAACATCGTCTGCAGGGTGATAGATGCAATCAATATGTCCGGTGCGTGTTAGTTAGATAAGAGAATTATTTGCAATTACAAACAGCACAATTACAGAACGACCAAATTAAAAGAAAAATTGACAAAACTAAGTATAAAAAAACCTTTATGGATCCAAATATTACTTGACAGGAGGTGGATTAGGAATAACGAATTTCCTGTTTGACAGAGGACATAGGTATTCAGACATCAGTGCCTGGAGTCCAGAGATTGAGGAGGTCTTCAGTTTGAGGAGCTTGGCTTAAACTGAGGTTCGCCTTAGGAGACACGTTGCCAAAAATATGTAGGTCATTGAATTTTTTTTTATTTCTTGTCACTGTTCTTTATTGCTTTTTTATTTATTTATAATTCATTGTCTCAATTGTCTCTTAATAAAGCTTTTATTTTTTATCCCGCAATAGACCGAGTTTTTCTGCAGCCGAATTGGGTCAGTAAAGTCAGAGACGTGCCTCTCGCTCACATCGTATCGCTGGAAGAAGACAACTATGCTTGCGCGTGTGTGTGTGTTGTGTGTGTGAAAATTTAGGCTCCCATTGGAGGGAGGGGGGAGGAGGGCAAAACATCTTATATATAGCACGACTATTATGTAGATGATTGTACTTGGTAGTTGCCAAAGACACGTTAGGCTGGAGCCACACGGGCGTAATTTTTTCAGTCGTGAGTCGCAGAATTTCGGCCGGGCCAACTAAATTTCTGTGGAGCTGCCACACGGACGTAATTTATTCAGTTATTATTGAGCGTTAGTACGGGGTGTTTGTGTCATCAAGTGCGATGGATCCCCGCCCCTCCCTCGCCCCGACAGAAATTCGGTCGAGTGTGTGCGTGTGAGTCGGCTGACAACTCATTTTGCGTCGTCGTGTGGTACAAACTGCATTTTTGTATGAAACTGAATGCAGCAGAAATTACGCGACAAAAAATACGCGTATTTTCTGTCACTCAGAACTCATAAAATTACGCTCGTTTGGCTTCGCCCTTACTCGTTTGTATCCTTATACAAAAAAATCTTTTCTACACTTACTCCAGCCAGCTATCCTTCCAATTGCCCTCGGGGAAGTAGGCCAGCACCTGCTCCAGACTCAGCACGAAGTTGTACTGAGTGAAGTTGTCGCTTATCTCCGACACGTACAGGTTGACCAGGCTCTCCGTGTGCATGACAGAGACGAACAGACGGTTGTCCGTCACGTCCGCTATGTGGAACTTGATCATGTCCAACTCTGTCTGGAACTCCGCCTTGACGAACGGCCCCCGTTGATGGGAGATGTACAGGTCCAGCGAATTGTTCTGGAACAAACAAATATATGCTGTAGCTTTTTTCGAAGACAAAGCTGAAAGCATTGGGGGTCAGATTTCAATGAGATGAGGCCCGCTGAGTTTGTTTCGCCGGTTTTTTCGCCGGCCGGCCATTTTTTTTCTGCGTATTTTTCCAGGATAAAAAGCATACCATTTTATGCCCAGGATAATAAGGTATAATTATACCAAGTTTCATTGAAATCGAACCGTTAGTTTTCACGTGATGCCGGAACATACAGACAGACAGACGGGCAGACAAAAATTTTTTAAATCGCATATTTGGGTTTGGTTTCGATCCAGTAACACCCCCTGCTATTTATTTTCTCAATATTTTCAATGTACAGAATTGACCCTTCTACAGATTTATTATATGTATACCTAGATATAGATTTTATACCGGTTAAGGCTGTCACACATTATGCAGATACGGTAAGTATCTGAGCGCATATCTGTCAATATCGCTAAACTCAAGGAGCAGCACACACTACGCAAATAGGTAATTTATATTTTACTGTCAAGTATCTGAAGGCACAGTCATATATGAAGAATGGCTGTATATTCAGATAAAATCTTATCGTATCTGCTTAGTGTGCGACAGCCTTTAGTATCTGGCCTCACTGGTATTCCCCACCATCCAGTTGGCCATACGCCTACTTTGTAAAAAGTGGGCGGTGCGATAAAAATTGAATCGTTAACTAATATAGGTCAACGCATGTTTTGTTATGAATTTGATACTTGTGCTTGCGTGAAATGTGGAATGATTTTTTTTCCAATCAATAATTTTATTTATAGTTGTATTGGCAGTTTACATTTAGCACTACCTACCAGGTAGAATATCAAATAGTTAATACACAAATGTGTTCCGGCTTCATCCCTACTATGATATATATAATACAATTACCTACTAATAAATTATTTACATTTTACAGAGTTTATAAGAAATTGTTTTCGCTATTAAAACAATTCTCCAACGCTATATCTTTTTTTTAAGGAAGAAAGAAGATTCCCTATCCCTCTTCCCCCGCACCACCCCCGATGTCGCCATATTAGGGTGACATCGGTGGAATGCGGGGCTAGAGAGCATTTTTCGCATTCTGGCCAGGTCCCAACTTCCGTGTGTCTTGTGCCCGTGTAGACTGTAGTATATAAAAAAAAGAAATATAGATTTATTTGTAAGATATGTAGTTACTTCTATCTACATAAAATTTCCGGTCTTTTTCTATTTATCAGTTTCCGAACGCATTCTTAGGTCTAGAGGTTCCGGTGTTGAAATTCGCAGTAGAAAGTGAGAGGTCTGTTGAACTCGTATTTTGCGGACTCTCTACTGCGTATTTTGGCGCCCGCCAGCAATTTATTCGCGTATTAATTACGCAATGTAAGGCAGTTTACGTAATAATTAATCGAAAGTTTAACGAGTTTTGCCTAACTATCCCCCGTCTAATCAACAAGTCTTGGGCGTAATTTTGACTGCTTATTTAGTAACATAAACTGTACGCATGCATGTAGCCGAAATTTGGTAGGCACGTCCTAGGAGGTACCTCTCGCTTATACGACACCGGCGTAAAGTTACTGGCGTAGCCGTTGATGCGGTGTAAGTAGCCGGTAACACATGGAGGGGTGAGGAGGAAGGAGGGCAACGCAGTTGTATAACGGATATGCGGATGTCTATTGGCGTCGGGAGTCATGAAAATGGCTCCGATTGCTCCTTTGCCCCCTTTCACTATAAAAAAATGCGTCTGATTGCCTGATAGTAAGCGGCAACTGATTGCACCGACTCCGCATAGCGAGAGGTGGCATACTTCATTCCAGTCGACTTGGGCCGGCAAGGCCACAGAGGTACCTCTCGTTAACAGCTACTCTCTCTTACTTAGTAGCATTTGAGTTTCCGGCGGCCAGTTTGAGGAGGCATGGATACATCGGCATTACCATTATGACAATGTCAAAGGCGTCGATAATCATCGATGGACTCAGACTTTATTCCCATAATATATAAAAATATATGAAACTCAAAGATGACATAGTCATCTATCAACGCACAAACCAAACCACTGGACGGATCGGACTGAAATTAGGCATGCAGGTAGATGTTATGACATAGGGCTCCGCTAAGATTTTTAGAAATTCAACCCCTAAGGAGGTAGAAGAGGGTGTTGAAGTTTATTTGGATGTCTTAGAAAATAAACGCGGGTGAAATCGCGGGGTACAGCTAGTATAAAAATAAAGCATATTGACATGACCTGCCTGCTAATTAATTAATTTCATCAACCAAGAACAATATTTTTTAGGGTTGGTACAGTGTAAGGCGTAGGTATGTAAATAATATTAAACACTTTGATTTCATACAATTCAATTTCTAAGAAACTGAATCGTAATAAGAATAACAAACAAAGCACTTCAAGTCGACTCTTAACCACGGCTGGCGTAACCCGACCGAAACGTCGAGCAGTAGGAGGAGCCTTAACCCGTAAAGTGACAACAAAAATCGCCTAATTTTTTTATAATATACGGGGACAAACGAGCAGTCGGAACCATTTTCATGCGAAGCGACGCGACGCCCGTAGATAACCGCAACGAAGTTATACAGAAGAGTTGCCCTCCTTTCTCGTCCCACCTCTATAGGCCACTTTAAAACACTAATATTAAGTAAGTACCTACAACAAAATATTCACAGCTAAAAGTAAGGTTTATTATCAAGTTTTAAGTGGGTTCACTTCACTTTTTTTAATATACAGTACCTACATGAAGCGATATAGCTAAGAGGAAAATAAACAAATAGGTACAAAACAAAGGATTGTGTTACATTGTCTTTATTATCAAATTATTAAGGAAAATTATTTGATATATTTATTGCAAAACAATTATGAATTCCTTTTCAATACTAATGCAATATTATGTTTTATATAATATGTGATATATTTATTTGTTTTTTTAATATATGTACTTTAATACTTTGTAGATATCTACATTTTTTTAAAGAAATGCGCGAATTAAGAAACGAAAATTTAAAAGAAGAAATCTTCACTACAAAAATTAAATCTAGTAATATTTTTATATGAGCGTTGTGACTTTTGATAACCACTGTGATTAGGGTTGCCACCCGTACTTTAGAATAAAGTATTGTACGTTTTTTCAAGTAATTGTATATTAAAGTAGGTACGCAAACATTCTTTTTTTTGTGTTATGAAACTTTTATTGGAATCGAAAAGATGCCACCGAAAACTAACATGTTTTTCTTATTAAAATTAAACAAATAGGCTGTAGTGATGACCAATGATAATAATTTGATAAAATTTTATAAAAATGTTTTTTCCTGACATACTAACAAAATGTAGGTACTTTTGAATATCATGTACTTTATTTTCTTAACATTTGCAGTCTGTGTACTTTAATTCCAAGAAAAATGTGGCAACCCTTACTGTGATACCTGGACATGAGCACAATCCTTATGCAGATGTACATCGTAGAGTGTTCAGGAATCATAAAATATAATATACTATCTACGCCCCACAGTTTCACTCGCGTAAATCACACATGAACGTATTATCGGGATAAATACTATCCTATGTGTTAATCCAAGTTACCCTCTGTGTGTGCCAAATTTCATGAAAAACGGTTCAGCAGTTTTTGCGTGAAGGAGTAACAAACAAACAAACATACAAACTTTCGCATTTGTGACATTAATAGGTTTGGCTCTTAAGTACCTACTTGTAACCATAACACTTGATATATTAATAACATATTTATATCAAGTGTGACTGTAATACAAGTATTTTCTCATGACACTTGTGTACTTAAAACAGCTTTGTTCATTAAAATGGTGCATAGAATCATTTAATGTGAGTGAAATAACTAATAAATGTGTTATCTCCATGTTTCATGTAGTGGTTTAAAAATGAATGAGGTGTGAAAGGATGTGGATAAAAATGAAGTTGGCATATTGGGCATAATTATGGGTATAATAAGGAACATACATAAGCATGTTATATAAAAATGTATACATTTATAAAAATACTAGCTGCGCCCCGCGGTTTCACCCGCGTAACTTTCGATCCCGTGGGAATATCGGGATGAAAAATAGATGTTGGCCGATTCTCAGACCTACTCAATGTGCTCACCGAATTTCATGAGAATCGGTCAAGCCGTTTCGGAGGAGTATGGCAACGAAAACTGTGACACGAGAATTTTATATGTTAGATAGGCATATAGGTATGTTATACAAATAACTCGTCACTGTGACCAACGGAGGAGACATCTGAAACTGGACATAATATATCCCTTTTGTGTGGACTGTGGAGGCACAAGCCCAGAAGTACACCTCCAGCTACTAATGATTATATTGGACATATAAGACGATGATGAACCTATTATGGCTTAAACGCAGTGATATTATTTTTTTATATTATAAAGGAGGCGGAGGAGGAGGAACGAGAAGTCGATGACAACCGACATATACAGTAGGAACTATCTTGAAGACCAAGCCTTACAGAATATCAGTTGCAAAAAAAAGTTTAATCAGGAATAAAACTCTATATTTTAATTTTTTTTATGAGAAGACGCTAAAATAGGACAGATAAAATTTGTATGGGAGTTCGCCATTGTTCTTTCGTGAACATTGAATATATTTTCGAAATGCTTATTGGGGGCGATGTTAAAATAGTATCAGAAGACTTTTCAATGTTTTTAATTTTTTTCACTGTTAATGCTAATCTTCAAAACTACTGTACAGATTCGAATAAAACTTTTTGTGGTGTGTAGGTATATATATATATATCGAGGAATTTGAAAATTTGAAAGAAACTTTGATTATAATAAAACTACGCTACCCGAACGAAGTTTCGGGCACCATCTAGTATGAACATATAGGCTAAATGACAATGTAATTTATGCACTTTACGTTCAAGCGTACAACATACAAGGCATTAAAGTTTACATTTGCGTAGAAGGGCTATATGCATGCAACGAAATAAAAATCTTATGCAGCGCTAAACGCTACAATTCTTCCTAACATAGGAACCTACTAGAAATATAATAATTACTAATTAGTCTGCAAGGTGGAAGAGGGAGGTTATGGATTAAAAATCTTGACTTAATTAAATTATCGCCAAAGCCTATTATTAG
>LUGF01044122.1:226490-253464 GCA_001625245.1 Calycopis cecrops
CAAACCCCAAACCCCGCCAGAACTTAATACGACACTGCGTACGACGCGACGTTTCATTGGAATCATTCATTGGCGCGAGTAAGAGGTTCGTTAAAAATTAAAATACAACTTTGAGCTGTAGGGGTTTTTTGTTTTCCAATCTTTATATTATAAAAATGAATGTTTGTCTGTATGTTATTTATAGAATCGTAAACTATACATTTGATCATGTGATGATCTTTAGCAAAGTTGTTGTGCATGAGCCCACGAAGGTTTCTGAGTTGGTACGACCAACTTTCGACAGATGGCGCCACGTGAAGCAATGCAGGCACAGCTAGTTAAATATATTATGATAAATAATACATTAGCAATATTGTAAATTCTAGGAAACGACGAATAAATTTTATATTAAATAACATCATGATGTTTTATAATTGTAACAGTAATTGCCATGTTATGCTTACACATCTAAGTTCAAAGCAACCAATGCAACTTTGTTTTCCATGATTCATGCAAATAACATATTATTACTGGTAAAATTATATACTCATTACTGTCGTCTATCAGCGTCATCAAAACCGCACTATACGGCGACAGCGCAGACGTCTTGCTCTCAGGGTTGCCAACTGTACTATAAATACTATAATACACATATAGTATTGTACTATATTTCAGGTCAGCGTGTGTGTACTATATACTATTGAAGAAATATATAGTACGCAAAAAATACTATATTTTCAAGACTGAAATATAATTTGTATTGCAAATAGCGAAAAATCGTGTTTATTGATGCTAAATGCATCAATGACCTTTTTTTTAGGTGAACCTGGCCCTACCTATTCTAAACCTAGATTTTCTATAGAGAACTATATTTGATTGCAGTATACTATATTTTTTAATGCATATTTTGACAAATACTATATTTCGCCGAAGAAATGTTGGCAACCCTAGTGCTTTCTACCTAGTTCGACCAGCGTGTTACCTTTAACGCTCGATCCTATATTTTGGAATTTAGAACGAGAAGTTGTCGATGTCGATCGGTACTCTGCAAGCTCTAACGCATCACTAGCGCAAGAATGTGTCAAATCGTGAGCTAGTGGTACGGCAATTGTGCAGGGGTGCATTCAAGAGTGTCGGTTGACAACTTCTCGATCCCAATTCTACATTCCAAATAGGATCGAGTGTCAAGAGTAATCACGCTAAGGGATATAGCAACAAGTACAAATAGTTTAAACGTTTACATATATTAACAAGATTTAGGTGGCAAAATAGTAGTCTTTTTGATGACTACAGACGCCCATGAACATGATTATTACGAAACGATGCCCTCCTTTACTCCACTCATTGGGCCCACACAGATATGTATTACCTACGTACTATTTAGACATAAAAGCATTTTTTTTCAATATGTAACGTTGCAACCCGTCTTAGGCTTAAAATAATCGATATCATACGATAGATAAGCACAACCGCATAGATAGCACTTGTCATTAATAAGTTATAACCTATAACTATTCAGGAAAATATATTGTCGATCCCATTTCACGCCAAAACAACTAAACAATTATCACGAAACTTTGTACACACATCCTTAGAGGCATTAGAAAGGACATGGGATACAGAGCCTTAAAGTCACAGCCACGCATTCACGTTTATGTTTTGAGTTTCCCGTGGCCCATTGAGGGGAGGAAGGGAGAGCAACACATTTGCACAAAAATTATGCGACCTTCAGACGTTCGTCGTCATTAAAAGGCTCCCAATTCCGACTGCTCGTTTGGCCCCCTTATTATATAAAATGGCACCACCAGGCGAGCAGACCTCAAGCGGAGAACTGACATCGTATAAGACGAGTGGTCACCACACACTTATAAACTCGGAAAGGGTAAACGTAACCGTTCGTCAAGCCGTTCAGTATTCTCTGTTTGAACCTCCATACTGCAACGCACACATAGGAACCGTAACGTAATCAGCTCGCCTCGAAAAGCGTAGGTGATACAATGCCGATCCCTGTGTGATAGTGATAGTGTGCGGTGACCATAAGGGTACAATAACATAACAACCATGTGACACGTACACTTGAGCGTTCGTCGTTAATCGTATTTACTTCTCAGTAGGAAACCTTTTAACCCGCCGGCTTCGCGGAACAATAACTTCACGACACACGACCGCTGAAATCTGAATACGCAGCCGCACTACACGTCAATCAATACATCATCATCATCATCATCAACCTCTCGATGCTTTTTTGAAAACGTATTTTCCCGTCATCACTATCCCATGTGTCTGGTATGTGCTCGTAAGGGTCAACTCACACCAAAAGAGCGGCGAAGGGCAGCGAAGTGGAGCGCAGTTTCTGTGTCATATGAATTTCAACTTTATTTTCATTACTATAGTACTTATTATCGAATACTCGCGACTTCTGGAGCATTCCAGCGACTTCCCGAGCAGTCGCGGGAATCCGCGCGCCTTCCCTGCCGGGCGAGTCGCTTCGCTTCGCTGCGCTTCGCCGCTCTTTCGGTGCGAGTTGACCCTAACACGCGATAGTAAGAAATGCCATGTAGCGTTGCAGCCGAAATGGGCGGGTACAGCGAACGTCCCCGACAAGACCTACAGATATTCAAGAAAAAAGCTTATTCATCTCTAAAAGGCCGGCAACGCATCTGCTACACCTCTGGCGGATGTCTGTGGCTGTTGGTGATCACTTAACGCCAGGTGACCCAACTGCTCATCTGCCTCCAAATATTAAAACTCTCGCTCTTATGAAATCACGAAAGTTCTAGATAGTATAATAAAATACATTATCCTAATGTGTGCAAAATGTTATTTTAAAATGTGTCATCATTCGGCTTAGAGACATACTAGCTACGCCACGCGTTTTCACCCGCGTAAATTTCGATATGGTGGAAAATCATCCCATGTGATGTGATCCCATTGTATTTTTTTCGTGATAAAAACTATCCTGTGTGAATCTAAGTTACCCTCTATGAGCGTGCCAAATTTCATGAAAATCGGTTCAGCAGTTTTTGCGTGAAGGAGTAACAAACATACAAACTCACATTTATAATATTAAGACAGCGGACGCCCGCAACTTCGCTTATATAAATCTCCTTTTACCGCAGTCGATTAAAAAGTATTCTATAGCCTCCCTCGCTAAATAGACTAACTAATACTGAAAGTTTAAATCGGACTAGTAGTTCCAGAGATTAGCGCGTTCAAACAAACCAAACGAAAAAACAAACTCTTTAGCTTTATTATGTAATATATCATATATTAGTGTTATTATTAGTATATTAAAACTTTCAATAGAATTGTCAAATAATTCGACCATATCGTAAATATAAACATCTATAAATAAACATTATGTTACTGTATAATGCTATTCTCTAAGAACAAATCAGCGCGGTTTTAGCTGTTTTTTGCAAAATAGAAATGATAAAGTAACAATTAAAAAGTACCGTAGTCAGTACGTACGCGAGTACCGACCCACTGCCTAGTTAATGAGTTTAGCGAAACAACACACGAACATACACGACGTCTGCTTTTTTAATTTTACACGTCGGACAGACAAAATCAACATCGTATCTGAAGGACAAATGTGCAATCCGAGCCATTTGGTGACTAACAAATAACATCTGGACGGTTATGTATATGCCTCCTAAACTCCGGTCTTTTTTTTTATGGTGTAAGGGGTCAAACGAGCAGTCGGAGCCATTTTCATTACTATAGACACCCATAGACATCAGAATAGAGATGCGCTACCCCTTCTTTCTTCTCCCACCTCCATAGGCCACCGGCTACTTACACACCGCACGAAACGCGACAGCACAGCTGTCACTTTACGCCGGTCTCGTGTAAGCGAGAGGTACCACCCAAGCATGCAGTGTGGCACTACCTCTGACAAGAGGTTAGATAGACAAGTTGCTAATAAGCCGCACTAAACGCGATATCATAGGCAGAATTATAAACCGGTATCACTTGAACGGGAGAGATCGCCTCTGTCGTGCCGGACTCGCCTCCAATGCAGCAATGACACTACCTCTTACTAGCTTAGTGGCAGTGTGATGCAGTCGAATGTAATACCTGCGAGAAGTATGTTTAGTGTATTGGTTGTCTATGTTTAGTCATAGACCGTACACTGAATATGATGTCCATGGTTAGGTACAGATGACAAGAGAGAGAGGGATGTTTGACATTGCGACCGTGACTTAGTGACAGCTACAAGCATATATCACCGTAGGTAGAGAGCTGCGGATTAGGACTTAAGCATCAGCTGTCACCTCTGCTCTGTCAGACTTGTTCTACTTCCACTTAGCATGTGTATGTAACAAAGTAAAAGCCAAAGAAAAGTTTGTCAAAGAGCAATGGATGACAGCGTAAAGGCAACAGTATAGGGAGCGCTCCAGATTTATGTAACGCAATTAGGGGGGAGGGGGGTTTCACCAACGTGTTACGTAACACAGTTTTTTTATTAAAAAGAAATAATATCCAAAGTTGGAAAAAAATTGACAACCTTTTTTTGTTCAATTTAAGTAAAAATATGCTGAGCAGTGTGTTACGTGACGTTTTGGGAGTGAGGTGGAAGGGGGGTTACACGACAAGGTTATAGCGCGTTACATGAGGGGTAGGGGGTTAAAAATCTTCAAAAATTGCGTTACGTAATACTTGAACGCTCCCATAGCTCCTGATTGTGCGAATGTTTATTAATCCGACTGCTCGTGTAAGTCTACAAAATATCCATGTGAAAATACATATTCAAAATGGCTATTAAAATAGCTCCGCTCGACAAGCCCCATCGCTTTACCATAAAATCATTTCCTCCCATCGAGGCACCGTCTGTAATAAATTACGTCTATAACGCTATCAAATAATTTTCTATGACATCCCGCCAATATTGTACCTAACTGTGAAAGTTATTTATTTATATACTGACAATAAAATCATAATAACGTAATGGAAGAAAATTCAATACAATAATTAGGTACAATAATATTAGTAAGTATTAACAATATGTTCAAAGTATATATAACAAGACTTAATCAATTGAGCCATATTAATTGTGAACATGTCGACTGTGGAATAGTGAAGCGACTCGAGTCATGTTTTCACTCGAGTCACTTTGTCAAACTCGTACTAGAGTGAAAAAAAATCCTACTCGAGTGACATTTTCACTCGAGTGACTTTTTTACTCGAGTATAATTCGAGTGAGGGAACAATCTTACTCGAGTGACTCGAGTCGCAAATTCCTACTCGAGTCGCATCACTACTGCGGAATCCGAAGCTGGCAAGCTAGCTGGTTTTTATCTTTTTTTTTAAGTTTTGTTTTTGTAATTCTTTCAACAAAAACTACTAAACGAATTCTGTATTAAAAGAATATTTTTTACGTCAAAAAAATCATTATTTTCTCTGAAATAGGGAAACCGAATGTCACAAGGGTTCAAACGAGCAGTCGGAGCTTATATATGACTACCGACGCAAATAAATAGATTGTGAAAGGTCTTATTTTAACAATATTAAGTTGATGATGATGTTGACTTGAACATTTCGTCAAAACATATTTCTCAAGTCATTCAACTCTACATGTAAATAAGCAACACTAGACCTGCTTACGTAGAGTGACACATTTGTGTAAACAAAATAATTTGTAATTTTATATGGCCGTGTATAAGAGCCCGCGAATGTAAGACCTCGCTTATTTTAACCTGAAAACGTTTGAATAGTAAATATATTTCAACTTAAATAAAGTGAAGAATTTTATATTCTTTAAATTGAAAAATATTTCAAGTTCCTACTAGGGCACGCGACTCCAGTAACTTGCTCATCGTAAATAGAACCGGTCGTTTCTGAGATTAACGCATTCAACCAAACTCTTCACCTATATTAGTATATATAAGTAGATGAGTCAAACTTGGCAATCGCCGACTCTTGTTCTATAATAACAGTATTGTTTTGTAACCGTGCACGAACTTCCTTTCATATACTACACACCTCTTGTTTTTAGCCTTCTGCTGATTCCGCCGACTCTTGTTCTATGATAAGAGTATTATTTTGTAACCGGGCACCGACTTCATTTGATATACAACACACCTCTTGTTTTTAGCTTCCTGCTGACTCACATAGTACATCGCCATCATAACACACTTATCACATGACACTTTTTACAATGAAGCCATCACCAAACGTTGGAGGGTTTCGAATTCAAGCAGAATAAAGACTAACCTACGCAAGTAAAAGTGCTAACGCTGACACAAGTGTATTAGTAAAGGTCTGCGCAGACCAGGATTTTTTATCCGCGGACTTTTTGTCCTCTAAAATCCTCCTCCTTGCGTCGGCATCCTCATTACTGAGGGTCGTGATACCCGTGCTGAGCTGAAATCTTGTTCTTCACAATATTTCGCCATCTGGTTCTGTCCTTGGCAATGTGGAGAGCCTCGTGCAGCTTCAAGCTCAACACTGAGCGAATTTGGTCAGACCATCTTGTTGGTATACGACCTCTAGGGCGCTTTCCTTCGAGTTTACCCATGACTATTTGTTGTTCAAGGTTGTCACCATCCTTCCGAGCAATGTGGCCAAAAATTCTAAAATTCTCCTCAGGCAGGTGGTAGAAAGCCTGGTCGTAATATTTAGTTCATGAAGGATAGATTCATTAGTACGATGGGCAAACCACGGAATCTGTAGCAACTTTCTCCAACACCACATCTCAAAGGCATCGATCCGATCACGATCGGCCTTCTTTAGTGTCCACGTCTCTGATCCATAGCTGAATATGGAGAATACAAGGGAGTCAACAAGTTTTATTTTGGTCTTACGCGAAATGTGGCGATCCCTCCATATTCTCTGCAGCTGAGACATCGCACTCCTGGCCATACCAATGCGCCTTCTTACCTCCCTTCCAGTTTCCTTCCGTTTCCGCTAAAATAGATCACTTATAATTGTATCGAGTCACGCAAACGACGATTAAAAGTACGCGGTGCTTGGCATTATTACACTTTTGTCCGCTGACAAAAATCCCTCGTCTTCGCAGGCATTTAACGAGCATTCAGTCTTTTATTATTTCCGATATCCATAGAGATGCAGATATTCAATCAATCTGATTTATTCCGCTCGAAACTGTTTAGTAAGAGGTAGTGCCACGCTGCAAGCATGCAGACGAATGGGGCCGGCACGACCGGGGAGGTACCTCATAATTACATGATACTGGAGTAAAGTGACAACTGTGCTGTCGAGGTGTGTACTATTAGCCGGTGTCCCCCGGAGAGGGAAGGATGACTACGCATCTGTGAAACCACTATGCATTTTTTTTTAGGTAGAATATACGCTAGCAGACTGAGAGCCCAGTGCAGCTTCGTCTGTATGAGAGGCGAGTGCCCTAAGGTAGCTCGAGCCTCTGCAATTTGTGGTCGATGGGGCTGCAGACCCCCCTTCTTTCCCAGCTAATCTGGGAGGAGGCAAACCGGAATATTGAGATTAATAGGTTATACTCTTATTATCTTGGCCAGGAGGACAGCGGGTGTCCTCCTTTCCCCCCCTTTGACGGAGGGGAGCAGCTCACGCGCGGCAGCTAAAAAGTGGCCGACACGGGTCTTGAGCTTGACTGGGGCCTGTTGCTATAATACAATAATGCCGCTATTGCATCAGCTTGTACCCGGCGCGGGCGCAAGGAAGCTCGCAAGTGGATAATAGTCAATTTGGTGGCGCGTCAACCGTACGGCGCTCTGTTGAACTCGAATCACAATTGGCCTTTGACCTTATAATGTTATTACTGGACACAATCAATATACACAGTTTAGATACTAGCTATATGCGGTGATAGGGATTGTGTGTGTATGGCATGAAGTAGCGTTTCGAACGGTTCGCAATGGCCTTGATTGCCCCGTGGAAATGAAGGCATTAAATAGAAAATCGGAGACATCTGATTGCTTACATACGCCCATTGATAGACGGATGTCTGTGGGCGTCTGTAGCCGCTCGCTTCTCGTCTTTTGGTAAATACAGACGGTAATAAACATCCGCGAAATTTGTACGTAGATATGTTGCTCTCCTTCCATTTGATGCCGGGGTTACCCAACCTTTTTCTTTTTTTTTTATGATATAGGTGGGCAAACGAGCAGCCGGAGCCATTTTCATGACTACCGACGCCCACAAACATCCGCATAGAGGCTATACAGATGCGCTGCCCTCCTTTCTCCTCCCACCTCCATGGGCCACCGGCTGCTTATACACCGCACGAAACGCGACAGCACAGCTGTCACTTTACGCCAGTCTCGTGTAAGCGAGAGGTACCTCCTCGGTCGTGCCGGCCCAATTCCACTGCATGCAAGCATGCAGTATGGCACTAGCTTTTTCTGGCCTGGGACCACGTGTATATTGTTCTCGATAGCAGAGACCACAACGTAGGTGTAATAACATTTTTCACTCTCTGTACGGCAACCAACGGCTTACCGCCCGCTAAATTTAAAATCACTTGCGGACCATATTTTGGCTTCTGCTGACCACTGGTTGGGAACCATTGATTTAATGCAGTCTTTCCCAAAGTGGGCGGTAACGCCCCATTGTGGGCACTAAATGCTCAGAGGGGGGCGGTAAGGGGTCAGAAACGACATAATTGTCTTTGAATATCAAGGTGCAATAACTAATAAGGGGGCGATACGAAGTAACTGATTTTCAAAGTGGGCGTTAGACGAAAAAGTTTGGAAACCTGTGATTTAATGGATCACCGGAGAAAGCTTTCAAAACGTAAGAACATACTTCTCCGGTCGTGCCTTCCCTATTCAGCTGCAATGCACCACGGCATAACCTTTACTAAATATGGGCCTGTGACCGCTATATTCTCCACTAGCGGACGCCCGCAACTTCGTTTACGTGATTCCGTTTTTAGGGTTCCGTATCTCAAAGAGAAAAAACGGAACCATTATAGGATCGCTTTGTTGTCCGTCTGTCGGTACGTCTGTCAAGACCGTTTTCTCTAAAACGCGTGAAGGGATTATGCTGATAATTTTTGTCAAATACGGAGGTCAGTTACAGTTAGTTTTAGTTAAAAAAACTCTGTAGTCTTCCTGGCTAAATGGACTAACTAATACTGATAGAATTTTTCAAATCGGACCAGTATGATCAGAGATTTGCGCGTTCAAGCAAACAAACAAACAAAAAACAAACTCTTCAGCTTTATATTATAAGTATAGATAATCCAACAAAACAGATAATTTGGTGAATATTTTAATAATGAGGTAAATCTTTATTAGATCAACCAACAATAGAGCCCCAATTCAAACCCGCGAGCCTAATTTCATATCCAGGACGTAAATTGATGAATACACAAAACGGAAATCGTTACTAATAAATTGTATACTATAGTTATAACTCATAGCAACAACTTTATGAGTAACTAGACCTCCAGCTAAGATCTAATTTTATCGTTTATGAGTCATAAAGTTAACGAGAAATAAATGACGAATAGGTCAAAGTATATTGTCACAAATATGATATGTCTGTTGGCAGACTTCTTCTTCCTCGAGCTCTAGTGAACTTTAAATTTATTAGAAAGAAATTGCCCTTGAGAAAATAATGATGCTAAATGAATAGTACCAGCTATATACCATAGTTTACGTCCGCTTAAGCCAAATCATAAAATATAATGAATTGACATGAAAATATTTTTACTCAAAATAGAATTATAAAAATTACTTTTTGAACGTCAACAATTACATCTATGTCCGGCGAAACAAACTTCGCGGGCCTCATGAGTCTTTCGACGTCAAACGCAATGCATTTCATCTGGTTAAGATGTTTATGGGCGTAACATAAAACCAGTAATGTATCACGTAACAAATAAAAGTTATAGCGTTTAGTTAACACATAACATTTTTTAACTATGAACGATCAATAAATAATTCTGACATAGTCGTTAAAAGTAATTTCATGTAACAACTACTGAGTGTCCAAATCTTTATATATAAAAATGAATGTTTGTCTGTATGTCATCGATGAACTCAAAAACTACTGGACCGATTATTATGAAAATTGGTATGTATATTTACACAGAGGAAACGAATATGATCAATGCTCATTGATGCCACTCGCCACCAGATGGCGCTGAAGAGCAACGTCTTCCCCGTTCAACCGATTTTCATGAAAATCAGTATGATGATGTATTTTGAATGGGAAAGAAATTGTTGGCGCAGCAACGCGCGCCGGGTACAGCTGGTAACTACAATAAAACAAAGTTACAACTTAGGGTCAACTCACACCAAAAGAGCGGCGAAGGGCAGCGAAGCGAAGCGACCTGCCCCGTAGGGAAGGCGCCCGGATTCCCGCGACTGCTCGAGAAGTCGCTGGAATGCTCCAGAAGTCGCGAGAATTCGATAATAAGTACTATAGTAATGAAAATAAAGTTTAAATTCATATGATACTGAAAGTGCGCTCCGCTTCACTGCCCTTCGCCGCTCTATCGGTGTGAGTTGAGCCTTAAAAGCACAACATAACACGTCGATGGTTTCATTTTATCCGATACCACTTAAGAGTTAATAACTGTTAATGTTGTTTACGATAATGTTGTTAAGTGGAAACAGATGATCGTTATTCGTTATTACGTCTTGATTGCTCTAATGACAAATCATAAGAGTTACATTGCTCGGCCAAACAAATATAACTTTTAACACCTTGTTGCGAGCTAAATTCACATAGCTGTGAGTCTTATTTCTATATTCATATGGTCTATAATCAAATGGTTAACAATACAAACAGTGATTTTTAAACAATAACACATAGTCAGGGTGGCAGGTTAGCTGCCGTGGGAAATAACTTTCTCATTATATTTTTTTTTAGACGACCCAGATCTCATATCCGCATGTTGCCAGGCAGCGACGATGATCAAAAATTGTTTAAACAATTATCTTTAAACAAACGGGAGAAATTGATTTTTTATATATTTGGGCCAAAAAAGTTCTAGTATTTTAATTTTTCTTTATCTTTGTGTTAAACAATTTTCGACCATTTATTTCTCTTTATTTATTTATTTATTTAAATTTACATTTATTGCGACGAAACGAAAAACCAAAGCGTACAATAAACAGACATTGCATATGACTTAAACAAATGGGATTTCTTTTAGACTTTTTGGCATATTTTGAACTAAGAACTCCCTCTAATATAGTTCCACTGTTAAAACACGTAAGTACTTAACAATTAAAAATATCTCGATAGATTCTGACCACTTGAAGCAGACGTCAGTTTCCTTTTCATTGTACTGACACGTTAACTAACGTACATTATGCCCGCAGATGACGAACGCACCGCCCACTTCGCTAACGTCTCGAATATCGCGCTAATCGCCGCTGCTACATAGGTCAAGTCAACTCTTAGTCGACAGTGTGACTAATAACTAATGACATTAAGAAGCACCTTAACTAACACCACTCCCAGTGGCGTAACTGTATCTTTTTTATAGTATAAAGCGACAAACGAACAGTCGGATCCATTTTAATGACTACCGACGACCATAGACATCATAAAGTCTATACCTACAGATGTACACACTGCTCGAAACACGAAAGCACAACTGTCACTTTACGCTAGTATCGTGTATCCAAGTTGTACCCCCCCGGGCGTGTTGGCCCAATTCGGCTGCATGCGTCGCACTACCTCTTACTAAACAGTGATGGTCTCTTAGTCGACAGTGTGCTACATTAAGAAGCACTTTAACTTACATAACTCCCAGTGGTAACTACATCATACATAACCCATAATGTCTGTGTTCTATATTGAAAGACAGGGGCTAGACGCCGATAAGCTTTTTCACACAACAAAGTAATCAAACATTGTTAAAAACCTAATTAGGGTTCCGTACAATTCATCAGTTTTTTCATATAGTATTAGGGGGCAAACGAGCAGTAGCGGCCTTCGAAGACTACCAAAGCCTAAACGTTTGCGTTGCTCTCCTTCCTCCTTGGGTAACCGGAAACTTAACCACAGTAAGCGCGTTAGCGTAGCTGTCACTTCACGAGCGAGAGATGCCTCTGGTCGTGCCTGCCCAACTCGGCTGCAATGCGTAACACTACAGCTGACTAAACAGACAAGAGGAGATAGCATAGATTTAGAATTGTTCTCACTACGTGAAAGATGTACAAAGCGTGGGAGCGAGACATTCAAATTAACTTCCAATCATCGGAAAAGAAAAGAGACAGTAGATGAAGTACACATAAGACCATTACTTAAGCGAGTAAGAGTCGACCATAAATTCAGAGGCTCGAGTACCCCATGGAACTCGCCTCTCATACAGATGAAGCTGCACTGGCCTTCAGCCGTTAGCGTATCTAAAAAAAAGAAAAAAACAAACAAAAAAAAAAGAGTAAGAGCGACCCGCTTAATTAGTCTTTTTTTAAGTGTTTTTGTAGTAATTCTGACATTTGTCAAATATTTTTTTTTTGTCTCGCCTCTGTTCTGACATTGTGTATCTTGTACATTCTAAATCTATGGGAGGTAGAGCCCTTTTATACTCGGCAGCTGAGTGCTTTCATTTCTCAGACCTAGAGGCCTAGATATAGGGACCATGGGCATATTGGCTAATTAACACTCTGAACTTAGCCACTGACGGTGGCCTACGGAGATAGGATAGCAACGCTTCTGTTTATCTCTATGCGGATGTCTATGGGCGTAGGTGGTCATGAAAACGGCTCCGACTGCTCGTTTGCACCCTTGTACCATTAAAAAAAAAAACTGACATAAAAGATTTTATTGAGTGCAAACAACTCTAGACTATTTATAGACTTTTTTATCAGACCATCGGCCATATACAAGGTGGATACAACCGAGAGGCATTAAATTAAACTACATATTTAGAGTATAATTTCCAGGCTACACAACAAATATCAGATCAATCGGAGCAATAGTTTAGCCACAGGAATTTTCTAAAGTTTTTTCTCACTTCGTACACTCTGTACCATCAGCTGTTCGAGCGCGCGGCCGCCTATAGTCCGTCGGGGTCATTCACCCCGTTCGAGGCTTAGCGACCTTACCTAGCGGCCGCGGCGGCGCGTACAAAGAGTGTTTACAAGTTTTCCTTATTTTTTCGCTATTTAACTAGTTTGAAAAAAGTATTTTCGTATACTTGTCGTAAACTTTTTTTTAATGGTCTCCGATTAACAGTAGGTACTTATAGTACATGTGGTTTAATTTAATGCCTTTGGTTTGTATCCACCTTGTATACACATAGTTAGGTTTCTGTGTCTTGTTACATCCCGTACAGTACGACGTGAGCGCAACAGGATACATCATATTTTAAGCAGTCAAGATTTAATTTTATAATCATACTCGCTGCTAATCAGCCTGATTTGTGAATCTAAAGTTTAGATTTGAGACTGGTTTCGATTCTAAGCCATTCACAAATCCCCTTCAACACACACAAAAAATTTCGTCAAAATCGGTCCAGTCGCTTAACCCTTTCAGGACCAAGGGAAACATACTTACCCATTTATAAAACGAAATTTAATAAAGGTAGGTACTTCATAACGCATTTCTTTTAGTCTATATTTTTGTGACTACTTTACCAAATTCATTAGTCCTTAAGTAAAATTGTTTGTATGAAATTGCATGTAATATTATAAGTTATTTATTGTAATGGCGTGTAACAGTTTAAGCGGTCAGTGACATACTAACGCATACAAGAAAGATATGTATATTAAGATATTAGCTTATATTTTCATATCGAGGAAACCGATCAATCAGTGTTTAATGAACGACAACCGGTTATTTAGTTGCGATTTGTCCTTCATTATTTCACGCCAGTGTTAATTATGAGCTACCACGGTCGTGCTAGCACGTTTTTATAAGAGGTAGTGCCACACTGCACGCTTGCAGCCGAATCGGGCCGGCACGACCGGGGAGGTATCTCTCGCTTACACGATACTGCAGTGAAGTGAGAACTGCGCTATCGCGTTTCGTGCGGTGCGTAAGTAGCCCGTGGCCCATGAAGGGGGGGAGGAGGAAGGATGCGGATGTCTACAGGCGTAAGTCCCGTCTGCTCGTTTGCCCCCTTATAAAAATACTAGTCGACCCGACAGCCGTTGTCTCGCAATTATTGGAAATATGTTGTCATGGTAACGTGTAATGTTATGTGGCTGATTTGTCAATTCATTATTTTGCCGTACAATATTGTATTTTTTTTAATTTTTCCTTATATTATATATTGATAAATTATATCCTAAATGTTAATTATATCCTAACCTAACCTAACAAAAAACTTCCATCAAAATCCGTCCGGTAGTTTTTGCGTGTAAGTCGCATAAGACTCAAACAGAATGACGTCTTCTATAGTTTTATTATACCTATGTATGGAATAAGCGACAATACAATAACAAAAGCGAGAATGTAACCATCGAAGTGTTCAATGTTAGGGGCGGGCACAAGATGACCTAAGCGGATGCCCCGCTGATAGCAAGTTCATTAAATAATTCAAGTTCTCCGTTATCACGACAACGGACATTGTTTACACTAATAGTGTCGCGCGACGTGTCTACATGTATCTATAATACAGGCAATGTGTCATAAAAATGACGTGTTTCGGGAAACAGTTTCATATAGAGTTCTAGACTGTCACGGCAACTAGTGCCTGAAATGTGAATTTTTAACTTGCATATTTTCGTTTGACGTTTATTAGAAAAAATAACATTGTCATTTTTTAGGGTCCGTACCCAAAGGGTAAAAACGGGACCCTATTACTAAGGCTCCGATGTCCGTCCGTCCGTCTGTCACCAGGCTGTATCTAATGAACTATGATAGTTAGACAGTTGAAATTTTCACAGATGGTGTACTTCTGTGTACAACAAATACTAAAAAATTCAATAATATGAATATTTAAGGGGGGCCCCCATACAATAAACGTGATTTTTTTGCTCCCATACAAAAGATAAGCTCCCGTTTTCGTAGATAATGGTGCGGAACCATTCGTGCGCGAGTCCGACTAGCACTTGGCCGGTTTTTTGTAAATATTTAACATTGGGACACGCCATATTAAGCTAAAGTGTTGCCTCTATGTATATGTTACCGTAAGATTGTTAAAACCGTTAGTTTACAAAATGAGTCGGGAGATAGTAAACTGCCGAAAAATTGTGAACTGTACCACAAACAATTCACAATTTAACGCATTGGTTTTTGTTAGTTTATAATTTTCCCTAAACAAACCGTAAAATTAAATTGTGTATGGTTTGTAGGTACAGTTCACAATTTTTCGACAGTATACAATCTCGCGAGTTATTTTGTAAACTAACGGTTTTTACAATTTTACCGTGACATATATGTATGTACAAGGTTGATAAAAGCGAGAGGCTTTAAATTAAACCACATATACTATAAGGACCTACAATTAATCCGAAACTATTAAAAGAAAGTTTACGACAAGTATACAAATATACTTTTTTCAAACAAACTAAATGGCGATTAATTATAATCATGCTTTGTACCAGCGCGTACAACTTCGCACGGGTTGAATGATCCGGGCCGTCCATAGTCATGGATTAGCTGGCCTACAGCGTGCCCAAGTGAGAAAAAACTTTTAAAAAATCCTTTGGCCAACTATTGCTCCGATTGATCTGTTTTGTGTTGTGTAGCCTGGAAATGATACAGTAAGTATGTGGTTTCATTTAAGGCCCTTTATCAACCTTGTATATTGCACGATCCCTACACGAGTACCCCCACGAGTCACATAATGCAAATATATATATATATATATATATATATGTTTTACAAAATTTCAATCCTTATCACAAATTGAATCAGCCTTTATCCATCCATAGACAGACTAATTGGCCCGCAACTAACGCCTAATTAATTAAGTACTAATCCTCTTTCAATTAATTAAGCATTAACACACAAATTTCATGATTATTTGACGCGTCGCCCGTCCTTGTCACAGTTGGTGGTCACGTTCGTGTGACAAGTGTGACGTCACATAAACATCTCTGTACAACTTCGCCAGCCGGTCGTCAAAGTAAAAAGTAGCTATTTGATTCATAAAAAAGACTCACCTGCTTCGACTGCCTCGTCGCGAACATGTAGTCCCCCTTTATCTGGAACTCCTTCGCATCGGAGAACAGCTCATGGCTATTCATCATGTTGGCTGGGTCGCTGTAACCCAGGATGGTGCTGTTGCCGCCCGGCTTCCACCGCTCCACGTAGAACATCTTCGGGTAATTGGCACCCGAACTCCAGAAGAAAGCCTTCACGTAGCTCTGTATCTGCTTGAAAGACCTGCCGCCGTCTAGTGTTATGTAGAGCTGGAACAAGGGTTTTTAAGTGTAAAACTTATTTTGGTGCGATTATTTTTTTTTAGTTTAGGTGCAGGGTAAAGGTAATTGAGTTCGTCAGCAAACATGCTGAACGTGCTACAAAACTCGTTGCAGTCGCATAGACAGTGAAGATATTATTTTATCTTATTGTATAAGGGGCAACATTCGGAGCCATTTTCATGACTACTAACGCCCATAGACATCATAAATGTTATACAGATACGTTGCCCTTCCTTTCTCCTCCCCCCTCAATGGACCACCGGCTACTTAAAGAGTTTGCTGCCGCGCGTGAGCTGCTCCCCTCCGTCAGAGGGGAGAAGAAGACATCCGGTGTCAGCTCGGCCATGATAATAATAGTTTACTTATTTTAAACTTTTATCGGGATGCCTGTCTCCCAGCTACAGGAAAGAGATATACAGAGATCGTTTTCTAGAACGTGCCTCTCATACAGATGATGCTGCACAGGCCTTCGCCCTCAGCATAGATTCTATCTAAAAAAAATTTAAAAAAAAGATAGGACGACTGTAATTTACGCCGGTATCGTTTAAGCGAGAGGTACCTGTCCGGACGTACCAGCCCAACTACCCTCTTACTATAGGTATGTATAGTACCTATATAGTATAATACAGTATAGTTATAGGAGGTAGATAGCTTGTGGTTTTCACTTCTATCTATAGTCGATATGCCTGCTTATTATATTGTTTTTTGTAAACTTTGATTTGAAACTTTTTGAAACGACTCATTGTCACTTGTATAAATTACATCCACACATAAGGAAAAAACATTAAAAATGTATGCTTATAATACCGCCTGTATACCTACAAGTTTCTTCATAATACAGAATAAGTATATAGGTATACCTAAGCTTGTTAGTGCCGGGATTTTCCTTCCAATAATAATATGGCCGTGACATATTCAATTCGATTTCTTGTTTTTATTTGTAATCTTTTGATTGTAAATATGGATTTCAATAGGTATTTATATTTTATGCACTCTGGGATTTTTAATGTCTCTGAGCATGTCCATCGCGAATTTCCACCAACCGGACCTAGGTTAGATCGGCGGATGGACCTTAAGAGATAGGGGAACACCCATTTATACTCTCCGATTTTCTTCGGTGGTTTTTAAGGAGTACGTATTAGTCAAATACTCTTCTTTGACTAATATGCAATTTACTAAAGTTTACAAAAGTATAAAGATAAGTATTTACTGTATACTGAGAATTTCCCGGGCATTAAACATATTTTACGATGGAAAAAATACTTTTACAGCAGAACGGAACGAATACTTCTAAAAAATGGCCTAGTTGATAATGGGAACCTTGCACGTAAATTGATTTCTGAGTAACAAAAACCCGGAAGTGCTTACACACATTTAAGTTTCAGTAAGGTGATAGTGGTAAAAGCGGAACCTCAGAAGGTTGGTACTTTTTGAGGAACACACTGAAATCCATGGCTTAGCACCAATCGCCTTTAGCATCTGCATTATGTTAGTGAGTTGTTTGTCCCTCGTTTTATTTTTGGAGCTCACACATTAACAAAGTACCGAGCCTGGAACTGGCTATCCTCGCAGAACCGACAACCGGGCAGAGATAGAACTTCGGCGGCAGGACCACGACGGAAAGCGCAGGGTCAGACCTCCCATCCGATGGACCGATGACCTGCTAAAGGTCAAGGGGAACCTTGTGACCGTGACCCGTGCTCTTGTGAGAGACAGTATCCAGCCGTGGACGTCTTCTAACTGCTGATGATGATAAACTGGATCTCACGCTGAAAACTCTACATTATCCCAACAAGGATAAGCGGAAAAAGTAATGAGAGAGAGAATAGACATTATACTTACATTTTTAGCAATATCAATTTTGTCCAAAATAACATATTTGACAGGAAAATCTTCATCAAATGCCAACTCGCTAGGATGAAATGATAAGTCGGATCTATAAATAGTTTTACCATTATCAGTCGTGTAAAACAACTTCTTATTTGTTGAATCTATGAAGACACACTAAAACAAAGTTTATAAAACATTACTATATTTAAAAGGTAATTGGTTTAAATGGATTAGTGAAATTGAGGGCAGTGTTAGTCTATTAAATTATGCAAACCTGTGAATTATTTATAAATCTTATTATTTGCTGTATATTCTGTTTATTTGTTTATTTAATTTAATTAATTAAAAAAAAATTATTATTAAAAATAAACAGAATAAAACACACTAAGATCAGAGAAAGAACCAAAGTTACTGACGCTTTGACACATGCCCTGCAATTTAAGTGGAAATGGGCAGGCCATGTAGCCCGACTTCCCAACTCTAGATGGACCACAAGGTGCACCTGGTGGGAAGGACCATCTGGGAAAAGAAATGTTGGCAGACCTTATAAACGTTGGAAGGATGACATCATACTCACAGCCGGAAAGCAATGGACCAAGACAGCAAAGGACCGAGAAAAATGGCATAGACTGGAGGAGGCCTTCACCCTAAGAGGGATCCATGATGAAAAGGAACCTACAACTAACAATACTAACACATAAAATAAGAAACTTACCTTAAACTAAATACTAACATTATCTACTAATAACTTAAATGTAAAACTCATGGAAATAAAAAGGCTTTATTATTATTATTATTATTATTATTATTTGCTGTATAGAATTAAGTATCTTGTATGTAGTGATGGTTAACATACACAAAAAATTAGACTGGGATGTTATTGTTGCTCAAAAACTATCATCGGCCAGGAAAACTTCAAAAGTTGTTGATCCATGTGTAGGTAGCTTAATGATTCATCATGTTTTTAAACATAATATATGGTTCAATGACATTTACACAATCCATTTCATTTGTGACATTATCAGTAATATTAACAGTATGCATCTTTCCTTTGTATGGAAGATCTTGAAGGTCAATGTCCGTATAGCAAATATTTGTAGTCAATTTAGGTGTTTATATTATCAACCTTGAAATGACGGAGCTAACAGTTTCGTGAATGTATTGTTGGACATGTTCATGACCTTAGACAAAGAGAGTGCAACTACGTCATGTACTTTTATTTGTTGTATTATCATGTGGACTACGTGAGCCCACTCTAGAGTAAATAGGTTATTAGCAGTTAAGTTGATTAACAAAGAATGTAAGTTGCTAGGGATTGGCTGTGTTGGTGTTGATTTATCTTTTTTATAGCGCAGTTATTTACTGCGCTATAAAAAAGAGTTGAGACAGAAAATGCTGATGACGAACATGGACTTGTAATATGCATTATTAATACATACAATAATTCATTAAAATTAGAAAAAAAATTTTGTATTCACATACTTTTAATAGTTGTTTTTACTTTCTTTTAATAATCACTGCATCAGTATGTCAACAATATCATCTACTCTATCAACATAAGAAATAAAATAGAAATATATACTTACAAACTCTGGATATTTCGGATGGTTGAAAAATTTGTCTAACTGAGCGTAACCACTGTTGGGCTTGTCCCCAAGCCTAAAATGTTCGGTTTTGTTTGTGAAATTCTTTCCATAGTCGTATGATATATACAGAGCAGATGGGGTAGCAGCTCCTTTGTTTCGTGGACTTGAATCTCTGGCCAAACAAATTATCACATTGGATCCCTCTCCCACCCAATGCACCATCAGCTGTTGGTGACTGTCATTTAGGTGGGTAGTCTACAAAATAAAAAATCTCAGTTTGATTAGTTTGAAAAAATATTTTACATTTAAATTTATTTTTTTAACTCTTTCAATAATTATAAGTGTAAATTTCTATTGACTGATGGCCACAATTGTTTCGAAGATGTATTGCACCTCTTCCCTACAATAGGTTAGTTAAAGGATTTTTTTGCATGGGACAGTATTGCATCCTTTCAGGAAAAAAAATTATAGCAAGGGGTCAAGCCCCCATTAATCTGGCCCAGTATCTTAGCAATGCAGTATGGCTACATTTCTTACTGGCCTGTATTCTAACAATTTTTAGTCTGTAAAGTAAAGAATATTCTATGATCAGAAAGTTTGGATAGTACCATGAAGTGTAATGTAGCTCTTGTGATTTACTCTTTCTCTTGATTAATACAATACTCCTCAAACAAAATAAAATTCTGTTTACAGCTATTCATATAGCAACACAGTTACACTTCGGGTTTTGTGGTAGATTCTTTTCAAAACTTATTATAATAATAATAATAATAATAATAGCCTTTATTTCTGATAATTTCTGAGTACATGTAACATTGTAATTAGAATCTATATGATGTTATCATTTACTACCTCTTCAAATATTTTTATTTTTCATTATCAGATTGCCTTGTGGCATAGGCCTCCCCCAACTCCTTCCACCTAGTTCTGTCTAATGCAGTGCGCCTCCAGGTAACTCCTACATGCTTTCTGATTTCGTCTTCCCACCTTCTGATCTGCCTACCCCTTCTTCTTTCCCAAAACTTATTAGGAATATAATAAATAACTATCTTGTTAAGATCTATACAAGTGGTTTGAATTATGATAATAGATCCCTAAATAATAATATCTTAATAGGTATAAATTAATTATCACTTCAAAAAGTATTTAAGAACTTAATTTTATAATCTATACTCTGTTTTTTAATTTGAGAAACTAAATTGACAGGAGCGTTGTTGCTAGTTTTTTGTGATTAGGTTTATTAATTTAAAAAATCATAACACGCATATTTTAGTATTTATTAGTAGCTACAAAAAGGTTTCATACTTTTATTTTAATTTAAACCTCATTTCCGTCTGGCGTCTGGGTTGGCAATTTATAGTTGGAGTACAAGAAAATGTTTATTACTTTTCAAAAATCATCAATAATTTACTTTTTATTGAAATCAGTTTAATTGGTCAGCACTACACAAAAACGCTGGTATCTTTATTTATAAATTTGACATTTATATCAGTCAATTTAGTCTCAAATTAATAAACAGCATCTACATAAATGAAATAAAAACAATAAATAGTGAAATATGTGTATCGGGGTTCTCCTTTTAAATGGTAATCAGAAGCTGCAGGTGGCCTTGTGATTATACAACAGATGGGAGAAAACAAAGGGCCTTGCTGATGCACCCTAATTTCATTTCAAATTCCAGGCTATAGTACTGAATAGGATGAAACTGTTTTTTGATCAGGATTAAATACTGGTTCTATTAAAATATGGTTCGAAACCATGTAACAATTAGTTAGGTACTTTACTAAGGACTATGTAACAACAATAATTATATGGCACTAATATTTATTTATCTATTATTAATATATCACTATTATTGAAAAGGTGTTATTTTTATAAATTGAGTTGCTCAATTTATAAAAAATGAATAAATTTAAAACACATTATAAAAAAACATGTGAAGTTTGATTGATTATAGTAAATTTTACTATATGGCAAAACTTTATTTATATGAGCTAAATTAGGTATTTTTTTTAGAAAGTATACAACATTAGACACAATGTAGCATATTAATAAAATATAACATTTACTAATATACATTTAAGTGCATAATACATTTATCATTGCCAAATTTTTGTTTCTGACAAAACAAAGCAAGTCAACAAACTTTATTTATAGAAAGGAAAACGCTATGTCCTTCAAAATCATCTAGTTTATTTTGTAATGTGAAATTAGTGACGTTTCAATGTTATAAACAAAGGTAGATGAAAAAGCCGATATATTATATTGGACAATGTTTGTATAAATTTATCAGTATCATATTGAGATAACACTACCGGTAAGTTGAAGATTATCAACATATGTACGGTAAAGACGATAACACAAATCAAAACAACAAAGAGATGTATTTTGGCAAAGAAAACTGCTTACCCATGATGATATATTTTTCGCTAACTGCGGAGGAATATTCGAGGCATCGCGTTTCTTTCTTTCCGAGTATAAATTTTCATTGTTTTCTTCAGTATGCCTATTAATTATTTGTATTCTTTTGGCATTATCTTGTTCTTCTGCAACGTACAATGATTTAACGGGCTTTCCAAGTCTTTCACTCAAAACACAAGACACGAAATAAAATGTCAATAAATAAACGCAATAACGTCTTAACGCGACAATCATTTTGTCATCACTGCGAAATATAAATCAACAAAATGCAAACACGATAATGATTTATACAAAAGTGGTGGTTTAATAGACTCGTTTAGTAAACCTGTCGATTCACTCCTGAATCGGTGCCAAATGATAATAAATTTTGCTTCCGATTTAGCTTGCAACTGGACAGTTGTACGTTGACATTTGACAATTGACAAATGTCAGTTTGTTTTTAAAAATGCATTAGCTTCTAGGATATTAGGACATCGACAGTTAATTTTTTTATTTATTGGAGTTCGCTCGCTTGGAGTAATTAAAGAATGAATAGTTTAATTCTTCCAAGGTAATACCAGGTAATACGTATGATATAACAAAATTAATGTGTCAACATTTCATTGTCATTGTGTTTTGCTATTACTAATAACACTAGGGCACTTTACTTTCGGCGAAAATACTGCCTCTTTGTTTCTCTCTATTGGTCCAGTGAAGCTTTACAGCTTTGCCCACTTTTTTCGCTTTTTTGTTTATTTAACAAATATCTACACTTTATTTGATGGTTGCAAATGCTTAAACGACACTCTATGCAATGAATAAACCAATCCTATCCAATTAACTTAATTCCTAACAGATACTGAGTAAATAACAAAAATAGATACAGGCCCGACGATGTTAGTTTAGTCTCAGGGAATAATGCCAGTGCCCTTTTGCAGAGCTCAAATCAAACCGCCGAACCGGTTAGGTTAATCACGATACCCGCGCGCGAGTCGTACCACCCGCCAGTGGTGGAAGGGGGGTCCGGGCCCCCCAGTCAAGATAGCTCACAGAGCTCCTCAAGCTCATGACCCGTGTTGGCCACTTTTTAGCTGCCGCGCGCGAGCTGCTCCCCTCCGTTAAAGGTGGGGAGTTGAGGACACCCGTTGTCCTCGGCCAGATAATAATAGTACAACCTATTAATCGCAATAAGTCCGGTTTGCCTTCTCCCATTAGTCTGGGAAAGAAGGGGGGATCTGTCCCCCTATCGACCACAAGTACAGAGGTTCGACGCTCCAGGTGAGTTCACCTCTCATATCGATGAAGCTGCACTGGCCTTCAGTCCTTAGCGTAATTTCTATCTAAAAAAAAAAAAAAAATACAGGCAAAGTTATCTCCACTCTCTTACATCTTTGCTTTTTTCAATTTCTCAGCAATTATTAGCTCCATGGTTTTGACTTTAAAAGATATTGATAGCAAACGGGCGAAATTATATACCATTAGTGTTTCAAAGGAATATAAGACTATTTTAAGTATTTAAAGCTGGTGGGCAATGTTGTCATTACATAGTATAGTCGCACTTTCATATTAATGAATTAGCAAACGGCGGTGAGGATTGAGACGACTGGCGGGTCCGTTTCGGACAAATTGGTGGCGTGTTTTATTGAAGTACTGGGGGGATGAGGTCAGGATGCGAATCTGATCACGGTTTCGATGTAGTAGGGACTGTTCAGTCGCAGCCGGACAGTCCCCAAGGAAAAGTCTTGCCTTTTCGCCGTGGCCAGCCTGTTGCTGGAGGAATCCCATAGCTTGCCGATCCGTGACCCTTCAATTATAGCGGCTAAAGGCACCCGCAGGGGTTTCTCTGGGCTCTTGCCAGAATGGTTCATATCATTCGTGAACCTATGATTAATAAACATGGAATAACTTTATTCAAGTAATAACCTGACATCTGTCAAACTCCATATTAAAAAACGCAAAGGTATTGAATTTGACAGATGTCAGTTTATTACTTGGATAAAGTTATTCCATGTTTTATGGGGGTAAAGGAATAGTGCTTCGCATAAGATTTTGGTAAAATATGTCAATATGGTTCGAGATGATTTTTCGGAGATAAATCAGGACCTTGCTTTTGCTTAACATTCGATGCCAATTGTTGTCATTACTCATTAGACACCAGGTGACTCTTGACTGCTCAATATGCCAAAAAAAAATTCGTACGAGCTTCATTAAAACGTAGCTTTTGGTAATTATCCAAAAAATGAAAAACCCCAATACATTGAAATTTTTTAATTTCGAATAATTGCATGGCGTCTAAATTCTAGGTACCTCTATTGGCAGTATTATACCGCCTTGAACCCACAGTTCTGAATTCTGTTGTCATGTTAGACCGTCTACCTATCTGCAAAAGGGAAGAAAGAGTACTTGTCGGCACTTACACTTGTGCATTGTCCTGTACAGCATGCCAGTATCTATAGACATTGTTGCCATAGACAAAATTCTAAATCGGAGGTTGTTTTATAGTTATAATCTGATTTGAATCTGAACTAATAGACATAATATCTTGTACATTGTTCGTAAGTTGGCTGATTTGAATAAATATTAGATTAGTTAATTGAATATTAGGTATTTCCATTTACAACTTTACCCTGGCCCTTAATTTTGAGTTTTGGCAATATTACTCATAATTATGTTAATAAAACAACAGTTTTTGTTACTTTTTATTTATCATACAATTACAGAACAATTACACTCTGTTTTGCTGCTTGCTTGGCCTTTAGACGTACTTGGGCTGCGATTCTGTCAAGATCACGCCTGCCTCTGGTGGTGAGAATGCGGCCACCATCGGGTACTCTTTCAACTAGATTTAAAGCCTCCAGAGCCTGCAAAGCTTTACGGGCGATGCTTCCTGATGATCTGAAAATATGATATTTTAGTTTTCTTTGACATAATGCCAGTGCAAAGTAAGTAAGTGTATAAGTTATCTCTCTTCCTCCTTGGAAGGGGTCAGAGGAAGGAGGCCAACATGTCTATATAACCACTAACTAAACTATGCTATCCAGACATTTATGGGCATTTTAGTCATCAATACAGTCAGACTGCCCACAAATACTATAATTTCTAAAAATCTAAGAATCAAAAATTGTGTGTGTGAGCACAGGTGATAGTTGTAATTGTTGACGTTCAAAAAGTATTTTTTAAATTCTATTTAGATTTAATAACTTTTTATTTTAATTGGCACAGTTTACTTCTTATAATGAAAGTTGCAGTGTTATATTGTTTCTTACCCTCTATGTGTCTTAAATATTTATTTATAATTATCTTAAAACAATAAATAATACATGTTTAATCAACACCAGTTGACATGGATTTAAAGTGTTTTCAATTTTACCAGCACTTCAGAAGTGTCTATACTTGCATACTAGTAGTAGTTAAAGTAATATATTATACTTTCTTCAGTAAAAAAGATATTTGCAATACATCATGTGTACAAAATTATAATTCATCAAAGAAGTCAAATTTATATTGTATGCCATTACAATCAAATGAATCCATATTATAATTTTAAAAAAATATATGAATTGTTTTTATTTTTGATTGATGTTCTATCTTTTTATTAGCTGCTTAGCAAATATATAGACAGAGCGAAAAAACAGCACTGAATTTAAATCTCATTGTAATTAAGTTGCACTAAGAAAGTGAATGAAATTAGTTATTTGTCCTGATAATGAATGTGCAGCAGTGTTTTCCAATCAATAGTGCTGCTGGAGTACAAGATGTTAAATCAAAAGTTAAGCACAGAACTCTTACACCCTAAATCATAAATATACATATATTAACTTTATCTAAACATTAAGCTAGTTTTAAACTAACATCTGTCAAATTCCATATTAATCCTACTAATACTATAGATGCAAAAGTTTGTATGATTGTTTGTTACTCCTTCACACAAAATCTGCCGAAACTGCACGGGTGAAACCGTGGGGTGCAGCTAGTAAACACAAACCCCCTTATTAATAAACATAGAATAACTTTATCCAAGTAATAACCTAGTAATAAGCTGACATCTGTCAAATTCCATACATTTTTTGTGTTTTTTAATATGGAATTTGACAGATGTCAGTTTATTGTTAGGTTATTACTCGGATAAAGTTATTCTATGTTTATTAATAAGGGGGTATCAGTATGGAATTTAACAGATGTCAGTTTAATACTAGGTTTAAGTGCTTCAACAAAGTTAATCAATATTTATCAATAAGGGCATTAAGTCTTATTTCTATTACCCCAATCTTTAGTTATTTCCTGAACAGGAGTATTACTGCTTGTGCATATGATATGGCGAGTTTGCTGAACAAAAATGCATATGATTCATTCTTTGTAAAGAGAATTCACTCGCTCTTTTCTGCGCTCCAATAATTTCGTGAATTGCTAAGAAAAACAGTGATTTAAGTACTGAAAATACTACCAAAGTGAAGTAAAAGTGTCCATCTCATAGTGATATTGTTATCCACGTGTAAAATTCAATATTAAACCTGAAAAAAGCGATTAAATAACTTGAAATCGCATAGTGAACATTTCTACCCTCACAAAAATTTAATAAACTATCAACTGACAAAGAACTGTGACTTGACATTGACAGCATCTTTCAGTGTCACTGCAAGACTGCCACAAAATAGTGTTGTCAGAGCTCATAAAAAGTTACCACATAATAAAATTTTCTACCAAATAGTAGAAAATGGACAAACAAATGGAATTATTTCTACAGAAAATAGATGAAAAGATTGATATGAAGATGCAAGACTTAAAAGAAGAGTTCATGAAACACACTAATTCAATTACGTCAAGTATAACAACAAAAATAGAAGAAAAACTGCATCCACTGGTCGAAGAGAACCTCAGACTTAGCAGTGAGGTAACAACACT
>LUGF01044160.1:20903-34691 GCA_001625245.1 Calycopis cecrops
CCGCCGACGTCTTACTTGCAGCCAGCAAATGTTTTGTAAATAAGTTATAGAAACGAATTAGATAAAGGTACGTAGGTATATTGGGCTTTTAGGGTAAATATCACAAGTGTGGCTCACCTTTCGTTTATTTTATGGCCTTGTGGCCCGCGCCTGCCAAAAGCTTGCCGACCGCTGCTCTAACGTATTACCTGTCATAGGAAGTGTGGTCCATACCACCAAAACCGTCCGGATAAGTGTTACGCATTTATATTGGCCTTTACCCCCATTGGGCCACCGAAGTGTGACGTACGTAATCAGCGTCACTCACTTCGTCTAGTCTCCAAGCTACAAGTACTAACATTGTCGTGCTTAATTTAGCCGCAATCCACCATACTTCTTAGTTCTTACAGAAAACCCCATCACTCCAGAAGCCTCATTTTTATAGTATGAGGGGACAAACGAGCAGCTTCAGCCTTTTAATTTTTTAATTGTTTTTATGATATAGGAGGGTGAAAAAGCAGTCGGAGACATTTTAATGACTTCCGACGCCCACAGATATCCGCATAGACGCTATGCAGATGTGCTCCTTTCTTCACCCACCTCCATGGGCCACCAGCTGCTTACACACCGCACGAAACGCGACAGCACAGCTGTCACTGTGCGCCGGTCTCGTGTAAGCGAGAGGTACCTCCCTGGTCGTACCGGCATAATTCGGCTGCGTACAAGCATGTAGTGTGGCAGCCTCCATGCGGATGTCTATGAGTTTAGGTAGTCATGAAAATGGCTCCGATTGCTCGTTTGCCTCCTTACGCTATAAAAAAAATCGACCATTTAAATTTCGCTACAATCCAGCATAGCTCCATCTCTTCTCACTGAGAAACACACAAACATGTGTATATTTTTGTATACTATCTATTTGTATCAACAAATAAGTTGGTTTATTTATCAATAAGTTGGTCGGTCAGTATTATGAAAGACATTTCGCTGAGTAGAGGTTATCAGTAATTGTGATTTGATGGATCATTCCACTATAAGAAAATTAACGGATTTTGTCTCGGTTTATTTAATCATTTTACAAGCCCGACGTTTCAGATGTTTTACAGCAACCACGTTCACTAAACATAAAAAAAATAATTTAACATTACTAAATAATAAGTAATTAATAAAAATTAAAAAATCTAACAAGGCTTTCACTCTATAGCAAGAAGCATACAAACCTTCCTTCCTTTATATAATAAAGTATATCTACCTGCGAAAATTTACCCTATTGTGTCAACAATGGAGTAAATTTACGCAGGTATAATTGTACCACAGAAATAGGTTACACCGATGTACCTGCGCAGTGTACATTTATTTGTAAGACGCGGAAATATTTCAGCCAATCACCAGGCAATATTTTTGCACGGGAAATTCTAGATCTATTGGCATTCGTCAGTTGCTTAGTCGAACGTCAGCTGTCATAGGCTATCATTTCATTCATTCTTTCATACAAACTTTCAACTCATGCAGCACAGATAAGAGCAAGATAGCGTGAGCTCACGTCTTGTTAAATTGTTGAAGAATAAGGTATTTATGGAATTGGTGTTGTAAATCGGATTAGATCGGCCTATGTTGCACTCTTCTGCGTCAATGACGAAAGCCGTAACTTATTTTCGTGGCACAACTATACGTATGCGGTACTGTGTAAGCTTGTGCCCGATTCGTGTGCAACATGGCATGGCTCTAAAATAATTGTAAGTAGGATGGACCTTCGATATTTCTTATCATTCGTAAGAAGTATCTTTTCTTAGATTTGTTTGTTATGCCTCACTGTTTCCAGTTAGTAAAGATTTGATTGCGCAGTTGTTTGTACCTGCCTGCTCTATAGCAGGAAAAAACAAATTTGCTTGCTTATAGAATAATGGCGTTCTAGCAGAATTCTGGGTTGCGACGCCCCATGTCAATAGGGACTAGACATTTTCCGAAGCCAGCCAGACATATCATGTCCGCCTTAGCCAAAACATGGCTAGGACGATATAATATGTCTGGCTGGCTGTGATGTTATTTTAATAAACATATCGCAATCTTGCTCCTTTCATGAAGCAGGCAATTAAATTTTTATTAGTAACGCAGAAATATGACACACTGCATGCTTGCACGCAGCCGAATCGGGTCGGCATTACCGGGGAGGTCTCGCATACACGAGACCGGCGTAAAGTGACAGCTGTGCAGTCGCGTTTCGTGCGGTGTGTAAGTAGCCGTTGGCCCGAGGAGGTGGGAGGAGAAAAGACAGCAGCGCATCTGTACAGCCTCTGCGCGGATATTTATGGATGTCGATAGTTGTGAAAATGGCTGCTCGTGTGCCCCCCTATATCTTAAAAAATAAAAATAAAACAACCCAAGTCTGCCTCTGTTTTTCTAACTTAACAAGTTTTAAGATCCATGTACGATGATACCAATTTAAGTTAATTCTTTAAATACGGTTTCTTGATAATACAATTATGGATTACTCCATAGTTCCAATATAACGGGTGAAATATCGCAAAGAGAAAAGTTACTTAAGTTTTGATGACTACAAATTTCCTTATTCGATTTTCTTGTGTAAGTATTTTAGATACGTCGAAAATTCTTTCATATTCCATTTACTCACGTAATGAATAATTATACTTATATTTTCGACGTATACCAATATCTTATCTAATAAACTTATACATATCTATACTATTTGCTTCTACTCCTTTGACGATGTCAACAAAACGGTGATCTGGTAGATCATGCTGAAACAAAAACAAGCCTTGGGGACCATAGAGACACTCAAGAACCCGCATCACGATTAGGTGGCGGCATTTCTGGGGCGACAAAATAAATAAGTAAGTAAATAATATGATAAATTTTATATTTAAAAGTAATGATAATTGCCATTTGCTTGACCTAACAAACATTGTATACCTAATAAGTTATTTCACATTTGTAAAAAAAATAACTTGATTGAAGACCAATTAGTCTATTATGATTCTTTGTATTTAAATTTCAAGAATAAAACCATTAACCTACATAATACACAATATAATAAAAAATAGTTTACTAAGAGTTAATGCCAAACTGCATGCTTGCATGCAGCCGAATTGGGCCGGCACGACCGGGGAGGTACCTCTCGCTTACATGAGACCGGCGTGAAGTGACAGCTGTGCTGTCGCGTTTCATGCGGTGTGTAGGTATGCGGTGACCCATGGAGATGGAAGAAGAAAGGAGGGTATCTCATCTGTATAGTATAGTAGTCATGAAAATGGCTCCGATATCTATATATATAAAACAAAGTCGGATTTGTTACAACACTTATAACTCGACAGATCTGCTGGACCAATTTTCATGGTTTTGTAATGTTTAGCACTACGTTAGCGTAGAAATATAAATTAATTTTTATATTATAGAAACGATTTGAATGCAGGAAGAATAAAACCTTCGCAACGGATAGGTTTTTAATATGAAAATATATATATTCAAATGAATAAAAAAAGAATTCATTCGAATAGTGTCTAGTTTGACAACAAAAGATTTTCATTGTATTATTATTCTACTAGAAGACCTCCGGGCTAGAGCCCTGGAGCTATAGGAAAAACTATATGAACGTTTCTATGTAGAAGTGAATAAACAAATATTCATTCTCCAAGTTCTATTATTCAAGTAGTTAAGTCAATAGTTATTCCCCTTTCAGCCAGATTGGCATAGTGTTAGGGAAATTATCAAGAAAGTAAACCCTGCTCCCTCTACTAAAGCTACGCCAACCCAAGACATCTGGAGTGAGGGTCTACAGTTTTTGATTTGTTGGATTTGTCTCCGCCCCGAATAGCAGGATATATCTTGAAAATACTGAAAAATTGAAAAAAATATTTTCCCTAAAATTACTTTAATAATTTCGGAGATGTCAAATTTTTTTGTCAAAATCTAAAAGTAATGATTGACATTTATCCATGCGTTCTTACGTAGACAGAGAATACATTGTATTCTCTGTCTACGCGTTCATAGAACTATTTAAAATGGATGAATAAATTGTCAATTTATAAATTATACAAAACCTCTATGTTCAATCATATGAAATTTAAAATTAGATTAAGAAAAAGGTACAGGAAAGAATTTTTCATGTCAATGATTTTCACTATAAAAGAAATATCAAATAAATTTTGAAACACAATTGTTAGAATATTTAGAAGCATTAGAACATATTATACTATTTCGGAATAACAACATTAAAATTATAACGTGCAATTTATCATCTATTACAATACTGTATACCTTTAACAATGTAAAGAAAGAATGAAGAATAAATGATGTAAAAACGAAAATGATGGTCAGGCTGTTCAAGACTGCTTTAGAGCGCAGGCCAAGTGATGACTATAAAGTTGTAATCAGAGCAGATAAAAGACCAGCTGGAACACATGAACGCACATTTAATGCTCCAACAATCGATGAAGTGGCAATCCTGATTGTTGGTGAAAACTTGGAAGCTCGTGATTTCATCGTTGATATTGCATGTTTGAATACCAAAAACCGCCATGTCGCTCCCTTTCGTGACATATTTGCAAATGTATTTAATTGATTTGACCGAATTGCAATACTCAACATTACAATGAACGGTGCGTTTCATATATTATTTGTAGTTGCCCAGTATTAGCACAATATCACGTGCTGATGCTCTTGGTCGTATTTACACAGTTCATCCGAAGAATGATGAATGTTTCTCTTTGCGGTTGTTACTGGTACATGTTCGATGGGCAACATCATTTGAATCACTACGAACTGTTAATGGTATAGTGTGCCCCACATTTCGTGCAGCATGTCAAGAGCTGAATTTGCTTGAAAACGATATTCATTGGGACACGACAATCGCTGAAGCAATTATTTCTGCATTTCCAAGTCAGATACGCACATTATTTGCAATCATCATTTCGACCTGCTTCCCATCGAACCCACGTGACCTGTAGAACAAATACAAAGATAACATGTCAGAAGACATTTTATATCGAATTCGTGTCAGCTCAAGAAATCTCGATCTTGAGGCGAATCAGGAGATGCATAACCAGGCCTTGCTCTTGATCGAAGATATGTGTTACCTCATATGCGGCAGTTTGTTAGTTAGGTTAGGAATGTCAGCGCCAGATCGTGGATAGAATGACGCATTTAATAGAGAATTAGAACGTGAACGTGAATATGATCCACATGAACTAACCCAATCAATTCAAACGAATGTACCACTGTTGAATCCTAAGCAGAGGGAAGTCTATGATACACTGATTAATGCAATTGATGATGGAAATGGTGCTTTATTTTTTTTGGATGCCCGCAGTGGAACTGGGAAGACATTCCTCATGTCATTGATTTTGGCCACTGTACGTGCGAGATCCGAAATTGCGGTAGCAATTGCTTCTTCTGGAATAGCGGCCACATTATTAGACGGATGCCGTACGGCTCACTCGGTGTTAAAATTGCCATTAAATCTTCAAACTACTGAACAACCGACATGTAACATTTCGAAGTTTGGCTCGGTAGTTATCATGCTTACAAATTTAAACCAACAAAAACTGTGCAATGGAACGCGTTTGGTGATAAGAAAACTGATGAGCAATGTGATTCACGCATCGATACTCAAAGGAAAATTTAAAGAAGAGGAAGTTCTTATTCCAAGGATTCTGATGATCTCAACAGATATGCCCTTTGAGTTTAAACGAATTCAATTCCCGATTCGTCTTGCCTTCGCCATGACGATCAACAAATCACAGGGTCAGTCATTGACTATTTGAGGCCTCTATCTAGAAAATGCGTGTTTTTCTCATGGTCAATTGTACGTGGCATGCTCACGTTTCGGCAAACCATCCGCATTATTTGTTCTTTCTTGCACCTGACCAAAAAACGAAGAATGTCGTTTACCACAAGTTGCTTGAATGAAAATCCGATTAATAAATTAATCAGAGTGTATCCCAACCTGAACAACATAGTTTTCAATGATTTTTTTCTGACATGTGTTTGGAAAACTTAATTATTTCTTTTTTTTTTATTTTTATTCTCATTCTGTATGTTTTCATCATCATTCATCATAATAAAATACTGTTATATTTCTATCTATATTAATATTGTTTTGTATTATTGTATAACGTTCATCAAAGCCTAAATTAATTCAGCTAAAAGGTAACACGACATTCTTTGACTGTTAGGCGGTACTAAGTTCGCCGGGTCAGCTAGTATATCATAAGAAACATAATATATCAAATAACTATACCATAAAAAAAATATTAAAATCGATCACAAGTTTAAAGTATTTGATGATAACCATCAATCAGAATTCATAAAAAAATTAATAAATGCCTAAATTCAAAGTCTACGACACAAACTAAATTCACAAATTACTTCTACACTGTCGCAGCTAGTAAAGATATTTTATTTTCGAGCCAAACCTCGGAGATTATATTTATGATCAAAATCGATCGATTTTCTTTCCATTTCTTGTAAGGATGACGCAGGGCAGGACGCATTATGGCGGCAAATTGTTCTTCAGGTTTCGCTTCGGCATTTGGGTTCAATTTGACTTCTTTATAAACTTTTTTTTGCTTACTCTTTTATTAGAAGTATCCATCTCCATGACCTAGATCTTGGGTCTTTGGCATTCATTAATCAAATTAACTGTGTGTTATCCATGTTATTATGAAACTTGCGATCATAAACATGGTCTGTAATGTTTATTGACCACATATATCGTTTGGAGTTCTTGGTGGTAAGTTTTAACTGCTTCTATCATTTTTGGATCTGGCTAAACTCCATTTTGAGAAATCAAGTGACCATGATTATCCTCTGATTTTTAATTCCCACTGTTAGGGAAGGACGTAAATCTCAGAGGGACTTATTAATCAAAAGTCAAATTCAAATTTCAAATTAAAAAAGTTAAATTCCATATTAATAAACACATAAACGGTACAGAATTTGAAAGTTGCCAGTTTAATACTGGGTTAATACTTTGATAAAGTTAATCTATATTTACTAATAAGTAATAATGACTTTTTAATAAGTACTTATGTCCTCAATGTACAAAGACATCTATAGTGTTAAAAGTAAATATTACGATTATTTCATTATATTGGTTACGTTAATGGAATATTTTATTAAAATAGTATATTATTTAAATATTTATACTTGTATGTTTAATAGATGTGATAGGTACAATGGTATAATAGATGCATTATAGTTGAAAGGTGATTGGAAACATACATTAAAACACTATTGTATGAAAAATCTGCATGAGATTTATTTGGATAATCTATCCTGATAGATCTCTTGGAGATTTTTACATACTTACCTAGTAATTTCTTACTTAAATTACTACCATTGAAGGTCTTAAGTTTACGCTTATATTACTCATCTATATATTAATACGTGATGCAAAAACTTTGGATCCCTTTTTACGAAAATTTCGCGTACGCAGGAGTACGAAATTTGGCACACTTATAGTTTACGTGAAGGAGAAGTATTTTTTTCCATAATAATGCTGAAGTACATCAATTATGTATTTAATTGCACATACTACCATGCATTGGACACATTGAAAACATACTCGTATTATAGATGAAGTTTATATGTGTCATTTGCAAGTGTTGACAATTCTACACCAATTGAGTGCCATGATATATGACATACCTCGTGATATTTTAACATATGATATTAATTTATGCATACGGGGATTACCGCGAAACATACCGTTTTTTCTCCTGACGTTTCGACCGGGTTGCACCGACCGTGGTCACAGGATGACTGATGACGCACTTGTTTTGCAATATCCGACCCGTAGCGGTTTGCGATTTATACTTTGAAACTTTCGCGTTGCATGATTATTTAATTTATGCATACGGGGATTAACGTAACGAAACGTCAGGAAAAAAAACGGTATGTTTCGCGGTAATCCCCGTATGAATAAATTAAATAATCATGCAACGCGAAAGTTTAAAAGTACATGATATTAAGTTTTAGGGTTCCGTATCTCAAAGAGAAAAAACCGGCCGACTAGCACGCCGAGGGTTCCGTATGAATGGGAAGAACAATCCAAACGTAATGCATGGTTTTCAATTATTGTAACTTTACGCCTGCCGTTTAAGTTGACTAAAATCACACATCTAAGTTAACGCAATAAAAAGTTATAGACAATCATGCACAATTTTTGTATGAAAACGTACTTTGTCGAAAACCAAAAACCTTTCGGGTACTTCCCGTTGACCTGGAGTTGTGAAATTTGGCAAGAAGTAAGAACTTATAGCACATATATAGGAATAAATATGAAAACTAGTAAATGATATGTAAATAATTGGAAAAATCATTATCAACTTATAACTGTAATTCGCCTACTAAATGTGTGTGAGCAACCGCTTATATAAGTTTGTCAACGAAAAAACGACAGGCGTAAAGTGACAATAATTGAAAACCATGCATTACGTTTGGATTACGGAACCCTCGGTGTGCGAGTCGGACTCGCACTTGGCCGGTTTTTTTTTCATTACAAGAAAGGTTAACTTAGATCGAATCCCGATCTACGCGCTATCACTAGTTACAATAAAACGAATTTCTAATAGCGGTTTATTTAGTTACTAGCTTTTGACCGCGGCTTCGCTCGCTTTAAGTAGGACTATTGATTAGGTATAGTTTTTGCGGCTTAAAATATCAAAATATCTATCACTTACATCCCACTTTCCAATCCGCGTGCTGGGCTCTAGGTTTACTTGAAGATGATCGACATTTGGATTTAGCTCTTGTAGAGGCAGGCACTTTGTCAAACACCGCGTATGATTCGAGAGCTTTTTGTTATAATTTTATTATTCTGCCAGGTCTCCGACCCCTTATATCTTGGGGAAAAATAGAAAGTATACCTTTCTGAGGACTTCTAAGAACAGCTGGATAAGCAAGGTGACGTGAATGTAGAGCACTCATCGGACCTAATATTTAACAAATGCCTGTCGGTATTAGAGGATGCCGTATTATCATTAGGCGGCCGTCCACTTAAAGAGTACCTCAGCCAATAACATCAATTTACTTAAAACTCATTTATCTATTATATTTTATCAATTACACAATAAACAATAATTGTACTATAAACTGAAAGCTTCTAGTCTGCTTAGCACTTTTGGGCGGTCTTTCGGACAGTGACAAAATCAAGATGTTGTAACGGATTTTATTATTCACGGATTTTATTTAATAAAAATTAAAAGATCGGTTTGTTCTTTACTTATTTTGCCATTTTAGCTACTTCATCACTCGAAATACACAGTCATAAACAATATTATAAAGTAATAATTATGATGTGCACCCAGAACTGACAGGAGTCTCGAAATGAATAAAGTTAAATGCTTACCCCACGATCACCTGAATACCTGGTGCTCTGCAGTCCGCCGATGCTTGGTCTCTGTTTGGATATATTCACGACGCAAAAATCTAGCTTTGAAACTAAAGCTAGACCAGTTTAGGTCTAACTCAAATCCCGATAGACGGCGCAGTTAAGTTGGGAGCAGGCAAAATAGGCTTTTTAAAAATAAGAGCAAAGCCCACAGACAACTGTGAGAGTCAAGATAGAACTGCCGTTTATTGAACATAATTCTTAAATGTTCACACATTATAATTAAAACAAGGGAAGTAATAAACATAATATAATGGGATGAAGATATAATATATACTATATCATAATAAGTATGTTATGCTAAACTGTAGCAGCTATTATCTAGTATAATTCTTTCTTTACAGTTTTTTAAACATTTAAAACAGTCGACTTTTTTTATTTTAATTATTTGATTTATTTATTACAGTTTATTTGATTTATTAATTAAAAATCTGAGCCCTGCTAGTATTTTTTTTTCTCGCGGGGAACGCACTGCCACCGGACCGAGGATGAGGTCCAGTGGATGGATGGGATAGAGTCCCACTCCTGGATAAACAAAATACCCAATAAAACCCCTCGGGCGCCATCGGCCGCCTATACTGAGGTGCCCCGGATCTGTCAGCAACAGGGCACTTCGGCGACTGGTCAGTCCCCCGTAAAGAACCGGACTTCTCCATAACGCTAGGGCTAATCCGACAGCCTAGATTAGCCCCTTCTGACGTGTCGGGGCCGTGCAATATGGTCACGTTCCCATCCTAACCCCGAGCCCTAGTTATAGAGACGACATAAGTTGCGCGTAGCGCCTTTGCCGCGCTCCCACTCGTCGTTCGCGGGTCAGGTCATTCTCCTCCCTGGCCCGCCCAGCGGCCTCCTTCTGCGACATTACCGTCTCGCAGAAGGAGGCCATCGCCTCCCAGGATCTGTCACATACGAGCATTGAGCAGATTATACTCGAGAGTGAGAGGTCCATCGCTCCCAGCGACGCGACGCTACCAAATCGTGACACTGCACGGCCCATCTAGGACACACCTCCGTGCTGTGCCGTGTCCTCAGCAGCGCCACATTCATGGCAACGCGCGTCTACCCCCGGATCCGACACAGATATGCACCGAAGCATCCATGCCCGGTGAGCACCTGTGTCATACGGAAGGTGAGGGGTTGCGTTACATCAACCGCTCTAGAACCGGGCGCAGCCCTTCTAGCATCACTTTGTTTGTCTGTCTGTTGTGGGCTTCTACTCCGAGACGATTTTTGTCTCCGTAATCATAACTTTCTTTAGAGCGTTTAAATAAAAGCTTCTTTTTTTTGCTTTATTTATTTATTTATTATTATCAATTATTTTAATTTATTTACCTTTTCCAACTTTACACTGCCCGTTAGATTATTAGATAGATTATTAGGGGGCAAACTAGCAATCAGATCCTTTCTATTACTACCGACGCCCATAGTCAATCGCGTTATTATCACGCAGATGTATTCCCCTCTTTCCCTCTTCCCCCTTTCATTGGCCAGTCAATCACAAACCGAACGAAACGATCCCCCGATCGTGACAGACCAATTCGGCTGCAATGCAGCAATGTCTCTTACTTAGGTAAATTAAAACAATCACAATTGTCTTCATATTACTGATTGTTTATGTACATGCGAGGTAATAGACATATGGAGTACTGGCGCCAGGGGTCGAAATGGGATCCCCCGAAGTGCTGCCATCTTGTCGTGGTGTGGGCGCGCGTGTCTCTGTGTTTCCCAAGGTTGTGCCGGACAGGGCTACCCACTGGACAAGCTTGCTGGGAGAGGCCAGACTAAGAGCAGCTCAGCTGGGAGGTCCTCCACCCATCCCTCTGAATCGGCAGACAGCGGCGTGGATTTGGACAACTGGCATGGCGTGATCCTTTGGAGTATTGGGTCAACGGGTCAGGATGGAAACCTGACCTTATCACCTAACGTCGTAGTAGGGACTGTTCAAAGGCAGCCGGACAGTGCCCAAGGAGAAGTCTGGCCTCTTCACCGAGGCCAGCCTGTCGCTGGAGGTGTCATGTTGTTTACAGATCCGGGACCCTCCAATAAAAGCAGCTGAAGGCACCTGCAGGCATGTAGTCGAGTCAGGTTGGCAAGAGCGGGGAGGTGCCTCTGGCTTACACGAGACCGGCGTGAAGTAACAACTGTGCTGTCGTGTTTCGTACGGTATGTAAGTAGCCCGTAGCCCATGGAGTTAGGAGGAGGAGGGGGGGGCAATGCATTTGTATAACCTCTATGCGAATGTCTATGGGCATCAGTTATCATGAAAATACTATAAAAAAGGGGAATCAAGTCCCCTGGGAGAGAGAGAGAATCCAAGGCATCTCAACAAAGGCAGCCGATGACACATGGGGTGGTTATAACTTAGACTACTTACTACTTAGCTAGTAGTCGGCCCTTATTAGGGTCAGAAACTGGCACTACTCACTGGACCCCACCCAGGTCCAGACCACTCAAAAGTTATTTATGTATAACTTTTGAGTGGTCCAAAACTAGTCCAGCTCATAAAAGAGTTTCCCACTAAACTAAACTAAAAAATGATAAAGAGATATACAAAAAAAAATTAAAAAATATTTATTACATTAAAGTACAATATTTAATACAACATTAACAAAATAATTAAATTACAATAAAGCAAGTGTAGTGCGACATCCATTCTCACTTAGCGCCATCTTGTTGAGAAAAAGGCAATCAGTTCCATCCATCGAAATAGGCTTTGAACGCCGCGGGCTCCGCGCCCTCCACCACTTTTGAGATGTGCACCTGAATAACAAAATAAAATGTAGGCAACGAGTTTCTAGACCGTCACTCCAACTAGTGGCTGAAATATGAACTTTTAACTTGCATTGCGTTGGGCGTTTATTTGTAAAAACTAAAATTCAATTCGAAAATATGATTTCAGTTTTAAATCTGTTATGTTTTGTATTTCTTGTACCTAAAATTAACATTGGGCCAAAGTGCTGCCTCTATTTTTGTCGCTTGAGATATCTAAAAAAGGAAGATCTTTTTAGGACCAGAATGTACGCTGTGGAAGCGAAGAAAAGCCCAACACAGCTTCGTCGGATTGCTATGAGTCGAGTGCGTATCGAGTAGACGAGACTAAGTTTGAGGTGAAAAGGAGGGTGATCGATCCCTGAAAAAGATCACATTATTTCTTTAAATATTTAGTCTGGTCATAAATATTGTTACAATTAAAAATTTAAAATATTACATTTGAATTTGGAATCTGTCCTTTTCATACGATTGTTCATTGTGTTTTCTCATTCTGGCGCCAGTACATTTTACAATATTTTGCGATACTAAAATGGAGTGGGGTGATAAAGAGAACGGAATCGCTGTGATTGCATTACATGAAGTAGGTATGGAGCCAAATGCAAATTTTAAAACTCTCTATACACTTGGTATTAGTTAAATGTTTGTGTACCGGATATTAATAGGTACAATGAGACTTCCTCTGTTTGTGACAGAGAAAGATTTGGCCGTCCACGTAGTGTTCGTACGAAATAGGTGGTCCAAACAGTAAGGGAAAGAATTTGAAGAAATCCTGTCCGAAAGCAAGAGATTTTCATAGGGTCATAAAACTCGGTCCACGCAGTCTTGGTTGAAAGGGAACGTCTCGGACTTCATCAGAGCTGAAGACTGGCCGTCGTCTAGTCCCGATCTTAATACGTTGGATTATGATTTATGGTCAGTTTTAGAGAGCACAGCTTGATAATTTGGAGTCACTAAAAGAATCCATATGATTGGCAGTGAAGAACTTCCCCGTGTAAAGAGTGCGTACTTCTATTGATAACTGGGTTCAACGTTTAAAGGACTGTATTGCAGCTAATGGAGACTACTTCGAATAAGCTTTTTTATTATTATAGCTTATATTTTTAATTGTTTTATATTTGTGTATTCAACTAACACACTGTAAAAGTAATGTTATTTGCAATTTAAATAAAAATATTATTTGTAACTTGTATTGTACTTATGGCTAGACTAGGTATATCCAATTAGTCCCATTTTTCTGTTACAGAATAGGGAATATGCATGTATTTTTTTTATATTTTTAAATGATAATTTACATAATTACATTAATGTAAAAAAAATATCAGCGCTGAAAAAACAATATTAAGTTCAAAAAAAATGTTTCAAATTAGTAGGCCGATAACAGCTTTTTAAACGATCGCCATTTTGCCGCGCTGACATGACGTCACGCATCATAACAACCACCAATGGCAATGCTCCAATGTTATTTATGAACTTTGACGTCACAATTCGTTCCGACCAATGGCGTGCGTTTCACTTAATTCAATCTTTCCGCATAATTTTTGCACTTTTCAATAATTATTTTCTGATTGAAAACAAAATTATACAAAAAAATATTAATACGTACGCACATCTACAGGAAAAGACTTTACATA
>LUGF01044160.1:44947-58911 GCA_001625245.1 Calycopis cecrops
AGCTTTCGAATGGTGAAAGAATTTTTAAAATCGGTCCAGTAGTTTTTGAGCCTATTCAATACAACCAAACAAACAAACAAAGTTTTCCTCTTTATAATATTAGTATAGATAATATAATAATACAAGCAGCGCCCGCGACTTCACCTGCTTAACCCTCTTATTCGGAGCCTCTTAGTCGTAGCGTAATAGTAGATATCTTATTAATATTATAAATGTGAAAGTTTGTCTGTTTGTTTGTTTGTTTGTTTGTTACTTCTTCACGTAAAAACTGCCGAACCGATTTTCATGAAATTTGGCACACACGTAGAGAGTAACTTAGATTAACACATAGGATAGTTTTCATCCCGAAAAAATGTTCCTATGGGATGCCATGGGATGATTTTTCACGATATCGAAATTTACGCGGGTGAAACCGCGGGGCGCAGCTAGTAATATATATAGCTGATCGCTCTTAACTCACGAAGTACCTACCGCTTCGATTTGAACAATCATTTCAGTGTTAAATAGTCCATTATTAGTTAAAAACTAAATACGATGTTGTGATGTGAAGATCGCAGTATGCAGATACGCGGGCGAAACAGCAGGGCGCGGCTAGTAAACTACAGCAGGATTATTAACTTCACTACTGTCAACACGTTCGTTATCTGACGAGCTAACTCTGGGTTATGCTCTAGTTATAAGAGCTGTTCGCGGAAATGCGTTATTGTGAGTTGCCAGAACGACACTCCTTGTATTATTAGGAACAAGAAAGTGTGTGTTTATGTACGATGACGCCTGGCTGGCACAGTGGTAGTACAGCTGGGGTACGCGAAATAGGTCACGTCATGGGCCGCGGGTTCGAATCTCGTGCAGGTCATGTGTTTTTTTTTTATTATTAGTTATTTATTTGGAAAATAAACAATGGTGTTACAAATTAATCTAACAAAGCAATTAATTTAAAAATTAAAATCAAAATCAAAAAGTTTTTATTCAAAATAGAATTACAGGAATTACTTTTTGAACGTCAACAATAAAATCTACCACCGGTTCAACCCTAGCCCTAAACATACATCAATAAATCTTCCACTAATAACTATTACTTGATCCTAGCAACATTTTTGTATGTATTTCATACACACACTATATGTATTTCTATAATAAAAATCTTAAATATACAGAGCTACTTTTTCACCGGCCAAATTTTCAGGTTTGATTCAAAATAACATTCGATTTATGAAATAAAAGAAATGAAAAAATTATTAGATACAAATATTTTGTCCCGTGTTATAAACATATTTCTTGGTCACCACGTGACGTGACTCGCGAGTCGCCGGCGTCACTTGAAGTCTATACATTTCGTGTGCGAACAACGATCGATGTATTCTTAACGACCACTTCAAATCGATTTTAATTTAACAAAATATTACAATTAGATGAGAAAATTTAAAACACATCCTTGGAATGATGTTTTTTTCCTTATTTTAAAATTTGGCCGATGACCAAAAAGTAACCCTGTATTATCCGTTGTCAACTACCCGTAACACAAGTCCTTACCGTACCGTAGTTACCACGGTACAATATTAATTACAATACTATCCTTATCATCATCCGATTTCATCTAGATCGAGCTCTTTTAATGAACTCTAGACAGCCGATGCCTTCGCATCCAACAAAGACAAATTCTCCTCACAAAGATGTAACCTACCCGGTAACCTACCCGGGAACCAAACCCTGTAAACCCAATAAGAACATGTCTTACCTTTAAAACGATGTACGAGTCGCCGCTGTAGAAGTTGCCATATTGATTCTTCGGCACTGGCACGGGTTCGAAATCCTACGAGAAATAAACGAGTATTAGATTCAATTTGAAAATCTATACATTTAATAAAAGTATATAAGATTGTATGTCAGGTAACACATATGGCAAAATATTTTTATAGCCCGAGGATAATCACTAGCCCATATTAAAACCCTAGCCCACATTTAGTTACTTTCCTCTATAGGCTATAAAGATATTTTGAAAAACTATGCGGAAATAAGCGAGGGTCGAAAAATCTTAAATTTTGACAGTTGTGATGACAGTTTCGCCACGTAACATGACTCGTTGCCATGACAACATATTCTGGAATAATGGCACAGGAATGTCTGTCAGGTCAGCTAGTAAATTATAAAACAAATGAGCTTGACAGTCACTTATCATGTGTAACATCGGACTTGGTAACCTCTGGTCATGACAATAATAGTTAAATTCTCTCTCGTCGTGATGCATATCTCCCATCTGCGGGAGAGGGGGGGTCGGTCCCTTCTTTCGACTACAAGTGTCGGCGCCAAACGAGAACTCATAGCAATCACATAAAGCTGTATTGGTTTCTGTGCGCTTCAACGGTCCGAATAAAATGAAAAAATTATAATGTTCTATGGGATGAGATTTATGAGATCGAGATGAAATACGTGTAAAGCAAAAAGCAATCTATTTTTAAACACTAAATAAATATTTTACTGACAGAGATAGAAAATAACCTTAACGTAAAAAAAAGAAATAAGAATAAATATTTTAGTGCGAAATTTTAAACTTACTAAAAGTATCACTCTGTACTCAAATATTTATTATAATTTCTTGATTTCCTGTAACATATTTCCGTCCCTTTTCTCGTAGCAACTCCAAAAATATCCAGCAAGCGACAGGAAATATGTTTCATATCGAAAAACGAGACGGCACAACTCAAAATGCTGTTACACGTGAATAAAACTAATAAAAACAAGACAGCCTATAAATGTACAAGTATTCATGAAAAAAAGACACTGATTATTCATAATATTTTACAAAATACTTTGCAAGTCGGAAATAGCCAAAGAATCACATGAAACTCGTCCAAAGTAATTTATTATCAAGTAAAAAATATGATTGAACACTATACACTGGTATTATTAATGTTAGTTGTGTATTTTGGCGGCGTCCGACTCGGTATTTTTTGCACGTCCTCAAAATCATGAGCCGTTCTCAATCGGGCACAGCCGATAAAAAACGATTGTAAAATGAGATATTTGTGTTCAGCGGCTCGATGTTTTATTACTAAAATGTTGTATTCTAGCGTCTGTAATAAAAACTTCGGTAAACGACTACAGTGTATCAAAAATACTTGCAAACTAGTTTCTTGAAAATATGCTATTAAATGGACTACTTCAGAACAAAGATAAAATTTGTGTGTTGCCTGCTATGAACACGTGTTTAATTTACATGTATTGTTATCGCCAGTAACACTGGACTCATCTGTACTAATTTTATAAAAAAGATTTTTTTTTTAATTAGTATAAGGATTTCATTGTTTGTTTGTATCATGTAGACACCAAAGCTACTAGACCGATTTTAACCACTCTTTCAGTAATAGAAAGCCACATTATCAGCAACTAACGTAGGCTATGATTTATACTATTGAACAATTTTTATTTTTGACACCAATGAAGTGCTCACGGTTTGCCTGAATAACTATATTTTAATTTAAGCAGTCAAAAAACGGGTTTGGCCCACCTCTCTTTCCCACCGCTGCTACTCCTGTGTCACTAGGATCAACAGTGGCTACCATTCACCCTTTGATATGATCTCAGAGAGCCCGAGGGAAAAGCTAAAACTGTCTTGGGACCCGCAACGAAATTAATCAGAAGAAATAAAAGGGGGAGTTGAAATATAATTCGGCAAGGATTTTAAGCAGTCAGTTAATTTCCAACGTAATGTTTATTTTTTCGCTGCAGGCTGCAAGCCACAGAGACAAATAATTTTAGTTACTGACTCCCATTCAACCAGCGCGTTACAGCTGACTGAAGCTACAGCAAAGATCGGCGAATGATTAGGACATAGGCACTGCTGGATAGTCTCGGCAAATTGATTTGGACAACGGCACATTGTTTGATAGCCTTTGTACATGCGGGTGGCAAGAAATCTATTAACTTTACCTCAATTCTCCAGACCTCGAGGCCGGCCTTCTTCCCGGAGTTCGCGAACGCTGCGTGTACTTCTGGCATCGTCTGCAAATAAACAAATCAAAGTCAGCATCGCAGTTTTTAATAAAATATACCTCCTTGACTTTAAAAGTCATTGAAGGAGTTTGCAATGAAATAAAATAATCTTAAAAATAAATTCAAAGACGTTGCGGGGAAAACGGTACTCGGTAAAGCGTTACTGTATCACACTCTTATCCTGTTATTTTATTCATACCAAGGGTCTTATGTATGAATAAAATAATTTAAAGTAGCAATCTCCAAAACTGTTCAAGCGCCTAACTAGCTTTTCTATTCAGTTTTGTTTTTACCCGTCGGGATTTTTTCTTTGAACTGCTTTATTTTACATTTTTAGCATGATCATACAACGCTATATTTTACAATGTTTAAATTCATTTTTTTACTGCATAAAAAGACCAACAGGGATTTAACACTTCTACAATTGCATCATTTAAAATGTTGCCTACTAAATAATCGAACCGTTTCAAACCAAATCTTTTAAAAATTAATTCATAGCAACGTAAAAGGATACGACATTAGTAAATGGAAGCTGCCTCTAATTTTGTCTGACGAACTGAATGTATTGCCAGATGTTGAAATTCGAGAACTGTCGCTATTACTAGAACTGGCTAAATATATGTTCAAACAAACAGATCGTACTAGCCTACTAATATTATAAATGCGAAAGTTTGTATGTTTGTTTGTTTGTTACTCCTTCACGCAGGAACTGCTGAACCGATTTTCATGAAATTTGCCACACGCATAGAGGGTAACTTGGATTAACACATAGGATAGTTTATCCCAAAAAAATGTTTCTATGAGATGCCATGTGGTGATTTTCTATTTTCCACGGATTGAAATTTACGCGGTTGAGACCGCGGGGCAGAGCTAGTGTATTAAATATGAAAACTTCCTCGTGTGCGCGTCATTTAAAAAAAGAACTTACCTATACTTACCTATGGGCCTTGAGTCGTTATGTATAAAATAATAATGTCGTCCTAGCCGATTTCAGCTACGGCGGCCGTCTATATAGACGTGCCATCTGCGCAGGACATATTATAGTGCACAAGTGTGCGCGCAGACACAAGTGCACTCTCTATTCCGATGGGACGGCAGTCCGACTCGACCGGAGAGCCATCAGGCGCAGGACCGACGGCTTAACATGCTCTTAGAGACACGCCGCAGATGGCCCCTTATTTACTACTCAAACAGCTATTCCTTTTCATCCAAGAATGCAGCGCTACGGACAGATCATACTGACTATAAACAGAACACATTTACTGTGTTTTCAAGAGCTGTAATCATAGTGATAGTAACGTAAGTGGCCGCAACACTGTGACTAAATAGACACTCAATACTATACTACTACTAATAATCAAGAGTCTAGTTAATAATTATATGCATAGACTAGTTGGGCCCCGCGGTTTTATCCGCCTTAGTTTAGTTTCGTGGAAATATCGTAAGTGTAAGTGACTTGCTACACTGCAAACGAATTGGACCGGTACGACCGGGGTGGTGTATTTCGCTCAAACTATAGCAGCAGAAAATGTGCTGCTATCGCGTTTCATGCTGTATGTGAGGTTCCGTTGGTCCATTGAGGTGAAAGTAGGAGGCCAACGCATCTGTATAACTTCTACGCGGGTGTCTATATGTCGGTAGTCATGAAAATGGCTCTGACTGCTCGTTTGCCAAAGTAAAAAAAATAACATTAACCAATTAATAATAATTAAGTTATTTTTATTTTCTTTAGCTTATTCCTTTTTAAAAAAATCGCATAGGTAGTTAATTATTATGGCTAGAAAGTAATTTTAAGATAACGATTAGAGTACACGCATGTTATCGTCAATTTTACGACTTCGCTATTTTCGTTACGTTACGTTTTAATTATAAACTACTAGCTTTTCCTCGCGGCTTCACTCCCTGAAGCCCTTGAATAAATATTTAAATAAAATTCCAATATCTTCTACAATGTTTTTTTTACTTTTTTACCCTTCTATTTTTTTTAAACTATCCCATGACATTTCTAATACCTCTAAGTAAGTACAAAGTTTAATGATAATGGGTTGCGTAATTTTTGCGTGAAGAAGTAACAAACAAACTCACATTAACATTTATAATATTAGTAGGATAAAGGATATTTTTTTATATTTTCGACGTAGGAAGACTAGTTAATACGTCGAGATTGAAAACAGTACTCGAACCGGATACTAGCACCTGATGTAATTGATACTAATTTTAAATTAAGATGGTACCGAAAATAACCGATGTGTTTTCAAATGAGCTTACAGGCCTCCTTTATGTGAGCTTACTGACAGCTTTAAAGAGCTTTCCGTCAGCGGCCGCCAGTAGATGCGTTGGAAATAGAGCTTACGTTGTGTATTTAGATCATGGTGTTTATTTGATGTAACGAGTACAATTGTGCGTCCAGTGTTTCTCAATTAACCATTGCGGAAATAGCAAGTATGTCTTATGAGCCCATGTATGTATGTTGATTTCTATGTAACCACGCTACAGATTGATTGACTGCTTTTAATGTCTCTGGTGTATTTTAATTTTCATCCGCGTAAATTTCGATCCCGTGGAAAATGAAAATTCATCCCATGACATCCCATAGGAACATTTTTCGGATAAAAACTATTCTATCTGTTAATCCAAGTTACTCTTTATCTGTGTGCCAAATTTCATGATAATCGCTTCAGCAGTTTTTGCGTGAAGGAGTAACAAATAAACAAACAAACATACAAACTTTCGCATTTATAATATTAGTAGGATAAGTACCTACAATGAAAAAATACGGTTGTTTTTTTTTCAAATTCAAACATACAAAATTTAGGCTATCGTCTATTATTATTATACCTATTAGAATATCGTGACCTATAAATTAACGAACATACCTACGTTATAAGACTTTATAATTATCTACATGAGATCATCGCTGTTCATTAGAGTTTCGTGGCGCTGGCCATGTAGAAAAAAATTATAAGGCAATTCGAAAATAGAACTTCCGAGAACATGTCACTTTTAAAATTCGCGCCTGTCATTTATATTTTTAATGGCGCCTGCGGAAAAATATACATACACACGATGTCACGGTAAATGTTACCAAACGATCCCAGGGTAAATGGCATCTGTAAAAATCTAACTATAAACTAAACTTTGTATGTACGTTTGTTGTAGTTTAACTAAACGGATTCGTGTGCAATTTGGAACTGATTTCTTAATGGAACTTATGTGTCAGATTAAATTCAGATTTTGCAGAGACGGTGTTTAGTATCAGCTACATGTTTTTTAACGCGAGTAGTAGAGTAAAAAGATCAATTAAATCTTGCGATGGACATGTAGCTGATAGCAAACACCGTAGCGTTATTAAATCTAAGAGTTTGCGTTAATCGGAACAACGATCTTCGGATACTTGTAATCCTACTAATATTATAAATGCAAAAGTTTGTTTGTTTGTTTCTTACTCCACGCAAAAACTGCTGAACCGTGAAAATTTGGCACACCCAAAGAAAGTAACTTGGATTAACACAGGATAGTTTGTATCCCGAAAAAATGGGATGATTTTCCACGGGATCGAAATTTACGCAGGTGAAACCTCGTAATATAATAACTCGTGTCATCTCTTTTTTTTAAATAGGGTTGGCCCACGACTCTTTCCCACCGCTGCTACTCCTGTGTCGCCAGGATCAACAACAACCACAACGACCCTTTGATATGACCTCAGGGAGACCGAGGGAAAACCTAATAAAACCGGCCAAGTGTGAGTCGGACTCGCGCACGAAGGGTTCCGTACCATTATCTACGAAAACGGGAGCTTATCTTTTGTATGGGAGCAAAAAAATCACGTTTATTGTATGGGGGCCCCCTTAAATATTCATATTATTAAATTTTTTAGTATTTGTTGTTATAGCGGCAACAGAAATACACCATCTGTGAAAATTTCAACTGTCTAACTATTATGATAGTTCATGAGATACAGCCTGGTGACAGACGGACGGACGGACGGACGGACATCGGAGCCTTAGTAATAGGGTCCCGTTTTTACCCTTTGGGTACGGAACCCTAAAAGCTCTCTTGTTTCCCGCAACGAATTTAATAAGAAGAAATAAAAGGAGTAGGAAGAGATTTGAATTTCCCCAGTCAAAGCGAGACATTTTAGTCCACCCGTGCCTGGTTACTGTAAAACCTGATTTATGTACCATATGGTAGATACATAAATAAAACGCGATAAAATCCGTTGATGATTCTTTTATGATATAGGGGGGCAAAGGAGCAGCCGGACGAATTTTCATGACTACGACGCTCATAGACATCCGCATAGAGGCTATACAAATGCGCATCTCCTTTCTCCTCCCAACTTCATGAGCCACCGGCTACTTAAACACCGCTCGAAACGCGACAGCTTTACACCGGTCTCGCGTAGGAGAGGCACCTCCCCGGTCGTCATGCAGTGTGGCACTACCTCTTACTAAAGAAGTTTACAATCTTTAGTGTGATTAACAAAATAGGTGCACACCGATAAAGTAAGTTCGTCAATTTCAAGCACTTTAAATAGAAACAGTACTTACGTACGGAACCGTTGTGTTTAATTGTATCATTTTGTTTAACACGCATACTTTCTCAACTCACAAGGAAAACTTGAATTCGACGCGTTACCGCCACATCTAAAATTGGATCACGCCAAATCCAATAACAAGCCGCTAATATATCAATCGTCACACGTAATCGATCAAGGAACGCTTAAGTACCTATATTAAAACGCTTTTTTCAGTCAAACTATACTTTTCTTTTTTTTTTAATTTATCCAACTGTTGCTGTTTATTATGCAACATTCATTTTTAGTCAAACTATATTGTAGAAAAGATTTAAAAAAAAAGATCGAGCTTCGATCTGCGGGCAACCTTCTTGTAGTAAGTAGAAAAAAAGTTCGAACTTCGATCTCGATCTTTTTTTCTTAGTAGTTATAACTCAAAGGTGAAATAGGGTGTTGAAGTTTATATGGATTTCTTAGAAATTAAACGCGGGTGAAACCGCGGGGCGCAGCTAGTGGTACCTATATAAATAGGCATACAAATGAGCAACCGGAGAAATTGGACGACAATCGATATCCAGACATCCGCATATTTTTTTGTCCAGATCCGCTTCTTCGTGGGCAATGGGCCACCAGAAACTAAGCGCATTAAAAGCTTACGACAGTATCGTGTAGGCACCTCATGCTTTTGCAGACCTAATTCGGTAGCACCTCAAAAAAAATATTACTACCCTTACGACAATCGTACCAGAATCGTCTACTTATCTGACATCTATATCTATCTATCATATTAATGTTATAAATGCGAAAGTTTGTATGTTTGTTTGTATGTTACTTCTTCACGCAAAAACTGCTGAACCCATTTTCTATGAAATTTGAGTTTGGGGAGGGTAACTTAGATTAACACATAGGATAGTTTTTATCCCGAAAAAATGTTCCTATGGGATGCTTATTGCCTATGGAATCACCTACTTTACTTTTAAAGTCGAAGGCACCAGCTAGTAATAGATATGTACAGTTATATTCCATGTGGCCCATTGAAGGAGAAGAGGACGTTATGACGTCATGGCGTCTGCAGTTATTAACAAGCTGCTCGTTCGTCCTCTTCTTTACTAATAATATAAGGCTGAAGAGTTTGTTTGTTTGTTTGAACGCGCTAATCTCTGGAACTACTGGTCCGGTTTGGGAAATTCTTTCAGTGCTAGTTAGTTCACATAGCGAGGAAGGCTATATACCTACTTTTAACCGACTGCGGCAAAAAAGCGAATTCACGTAAACGAAGTAGCGGGCGTCCGCTAGTATATTATAAAAAGACATCGTACATATATATACATGTAATAAATTAATACCTAATAGACTATGCAAAAAATTCTCCGCGACGGCGCCACTCCATCATTATTCTGTCTACAATAAATCGAGGGGACAGCAGACACATGGGTGACCTTGTGGCGATATTGATCGGGCCGAAACTGGAACGATGGCGTCATCTGAGGGTGGGGCCCTTATGGGAATAACTTCTTTACTGTAGGTAAGTTATATCATCATCGTCGTCAAAAAGAAGTCGTCTGCTGTTCCACGTTTGGCAGACAGTGCCTAGATTCATCTAATATATAAAATTCTCGTGTCACAGTTTTCGTTGCCATACTCCTCCGAAACGGCTTGACCGATTCTCATGAAATTTTGTGAGCATATTGAGTAGGTCTGAGAATCGGCCAACATCTATTTTTCATCCCGATATTTCCACGGGATCGAAAGTTACGCGGGTGAATCCGCGGGGCGCAGCTAGTTTATTTATATATCCGTGGTGCATAGTAGCCGGGCTTCACCTGGATGCTCTCTCTACTTCTTGGCTTATTTAAGTCACTGCAATCTTGTACTGTCTTCCGCTTTGATTAGGGAGGAAAATTAGAATTACTTTTTACTCCTCCTACTTTCTTCTGATTAAATTCGTTGCGGGTCACAAAACAGATTTAACTTTTCACTCGGGCTCCCTGCGATCATCTGAAAGGGTCAAGTGTGGTTGCCGCTGTCGATTCTGGTGACACAGAAGTAGCAGCGGTGGGAACGAGTGGTGAGCCCGATTTAAAAAAAAAGACAGCGCCTAGATAGTGAATAAAGAAACTGTGTCAGCTTCGACTAGATGCTGTTTTCCAATTTAGCTGGCAAAATGAAATGTAGCTAGATAGTTAACGCACGGTATAACGATACGCTGGTGTTACGCTTGATCACAGTTCACACACTGTAACACCTTTAATCGCGCCATAAATAGTTTCTTAAACAACACATTCACAACAGAAATTAGATCAAGAATGGCTGGGTTGATTCATAAAGTTCCTACTTGTAGGATTTGTCTCAGTCATAGCCGAATAATTAGAGACTTGATTATTATTATTAATTAATTATTATTATTAATATTATTAATACAGGTGACTAGTATTCTAAGAAAGAAAATGTAAATATCGAAAAACACTAGGTAAGTACGTCATGTCCGTCGTTTTTTGAATAGATGTAAAATAACCCAACATTCAATTGGAAAAATAGAAAATCCTACTGCTTAAAATATACTGTAATATTTGTAAAAACCAAACGGGGTTTTTCAGACGCGTTATTATGACGAATTTAACGACACTTGATCTTCAAGTCGTTCAAGATATAGCAAAAACACGGAAATCTACATACATACATACGCTAAAAAAATATGGCACACATGACGCAGGGTAAAACTGGTGAACTATGAAATTTGCTCGCAAATCGTAATTTTAAACACTACAGCTGTTTATTAACTGCGTTTTTATTACAGACAATTTCGCGAAGTGATAAAACATTGTACAGCGCACAAAATAAAAGAAAGCCATATTTTACAATCATTTTTATTGGCTACGCTCAATTGAAAGTGGCTCTTCAGTCCTTGCATGTGCAAAAAAAACCCCGAGGCCAATATACTAAACTAAGATCATGTTAATGTGGCTTGGAACATAGATCGCACCATTCATATGCTGGTATAACCCTCCATCTAATAAAGTTTAAAAAGTAAAGTAAGTTTAAAAAAGAAAATGTGAAACATATACCTACAGGGTTCGCCTTAACTTTAACTGTATAATAACAGTAAATAGGATTATTTTATACAGGGTTACTGGTTAAGTCGGCCTAGATCCTTTGAGAGGTTGTAATTTGCATCATCTCTAAATAATTTTCTGATACACTTTATTTATTGGTACATCTACTTATTTTTCATTTAAAATAATAAATTCTTGGCAATGGCACAGAGAAATACGACTCATACTTGTCACTTGCAGAATATATTAATAAATATATAAAAAACCCCGCCATCAAATGCTTAGGGAAATGTCTCGAGAAACTTTTGCTTGCCAAGACGATTTTTATATAAAAAACAGGTCAAGTGTGAGTTGGACTCTAACACCAACGGTTCCGTACCAAATGAGATACGACTTAATCTGTAGTCTAAACTAATAATATAAATCTGAAGAGGTTGTTTGTTTGAACGCGCTAATCTCTGGAACTACTGGACCGCATTGAAATATTCTTTCAGTAAGTTTGTATGAAATATTATATTTTTTTATACTTTTTCACTTTTTATTTATTTGCATTATAATAATTAGTAGTAAGTGATGTTTTTTTATACTATAGGGGAGCAAAGGAGCAGTCGGAGCCATTTTCATGACTACCGAGGTCCATTATAGATATACGCATAGAGAAAAACATATGCGTTGCCCTCCTTTCTCCTCACACCTGCATGGGCCACCGGCCCACCATACTTACACACCGCACGAAACGCGACAACACGGCTGTCACTTTAAGTCGGTCTCGTGTAAGTTATACAAAATAGTTATGTTATTTACTTTAATTTTCTTAAATGGTACTTCATTCTCTTACTCTACTTTTAATTCTTGTTTTAAACTGTATTGTTATTTGTTTATCACATAAATTGTTGTGCAATGTCACAATGTCTCTTTCTGTCCTTCTGTCATTGGTAAATGTTTTGTTTTAGATTTCAGAAAAACTAACTTGGAAGTAAGAATATTATGTAGCTTAGTACATATATACTGTATACTTAGCAGTATAGCATTGAATGAAGAATTTCTATTCTATTCTGAACACTTGAGAATCGCAGTTCAACGGCTCCTGAATATAATGTATTGCAGGCTTCTTGCTAATCCCTCGTTAACCCTGGGAATCATGCATGTTCAATCACCAATAATATTAAACATGAACACTCGTAAATACAATCGAAGCAATTGATTAGATCTATTGGTGAGCTCGATCCACTACGCTTCAGCGCTCGCGGACAGAGCTCTAGTGTCTAGAATCTAGATCACTAAACGAACAGATGGGTTCAGTTACTATCTAAAATACCTAGACAACAACAAGTAATAAGCGACTCCATGTTCGGTCATTACCAGTTTTTTGTCGTAATAACACAAAAAGGTGTCTACTTTTTACGTTGTTATGGTAAAAAAATAAAATATTAGCTAATTCTTTGTGTTTATATGTTTTATATATAGCAGTACATTTTTTGTTTTTAAGTGCGTATTTTTTATTTCATATGTCATTCCATATAATAAGTGTACCTAATTCAAGTTGATATATATAATAAACTAGCTGCGCCCCGAGGTTTCACCCGCGTAAATTTCGATCCCGTGGAAAATCATTCCATGGCATCCCATAGGAACATTTTTTCAAGATAAAAACTATCCTATGTGTTAATCCAAGTAACCCTCTATGTGTGTGCCGAATTTCATGATAATCGCTTCAGCAGTTTTTGCGTGAAGGAGTAACAATCAAACAAATAAACAAACATACAAACTTTCGCAATTATAATATTAGTAGGACGTCGTAAGTGTGTAAGACAACTTACCTAATACGTCTGCAACACATCACAGCCCGACAGAACCTAACTAAGCATGTTCTATTATTCCTCTCTTTAGCTAACTCCCTTATCTATTGAAATTATCTCGCCAAATTAGTGTACAGCACAGACAATTTTCGCTTATCACAAAATTTGCTGTTAGATACCTACATAAAATTGTACAAAATAATATTTTAACATTACATTTGGGAATCCGTACTGTTAGTTTTTTTTTTTAGGGTATTGGGGGCAAACGAGCAGTCGGAGCCATTTTCATGACCAGCGACGCCCCGCCCTAGACTAGAGGCTATGCAGTTGCGCTGCCCACCTTCCTCCTCTTATCTCCATGGGCTACCGGCTACTAATACGCCACACGAATCGCGACGGCACAGCTGTCACTTTACGCCGGTGTCGTGTAAGCGAGAGGTAAAAAAAATAATAGCCAATACTTTGTATTTATATACCTTACATATAGTACTACATTTTTTACACGTTTTATATTAGCTTGACTGTTCTTGACTTTTTTACGGATTCTTTGAACTACAGTTTTATGTTATTACTAGCTGTGCCCCGCGATTTTACTCGGGTTTA
>LUGF01044160.1:73629-83925 GCA_001625245.1 Calycopis cecrops
CAAAAAAGGTCTCATTTGTCCTAATTTTGCCAACTTCGGTTATTGTTTTTTTTATTTAAAAAAAACAATGTTACGTAACGCGATGTTCGAAACCCCCCTACCGCCCCTGTAACGTATCGTAACGTTTTACAGGAACCCCGAAATAGCGTTACGTAATACTTGAACGCTCACTAAGAGGTTGTGCTATTACCGCATTGTAGTCGTATCTGGCCGGCACGAGCTGGAAAGTAGAGATCACTCGCAGTAGTAAGTGATGGTGCGTGATGCAGCTGAATTAGCGCGGCAGTGGGACGGTGCCCCTTACAGGACACCAGCAAAAAAGTGCCGTGTTTATTTTAAAGTACGTTTGATTTTTTAACAATTTAATTTACATTTCTCATCTTTATTTATCTGCATATCTACTTGCTTGAGCTCTTCAAAAAGAAACCACTACCGAGTTTTACAACAATAGTTACAATATTATTATTAGCAATAATTTACTTACGCTGTTGAGTAATTTAAGATTATGCGTCATTTAGATACCTAAAATTAAATTAATTAAAGTATAAATCTTGATTTAATGAGACGGGGACACTTGTTTGTCGTAGTTATCAAGCGTATGACTGAACAATATTTGGATATCCTTATTCGTTTGCTCCGTGATAATTTATTATCATTACATACGATAATATAAAGGACTACGTCCTGTGTATGTTAATTTTAGATAATGTAAAGGGCTAAGTCCTATTTGTATTATATTAATGCTAACAGCATTATACAATAGAATGGTCTGAACTCTATAAGACTCTAGAGCATGGGTGTCAAACTCAATATTGCTGAGGGCCATATACCTACTAGGTTTGAATACGTAGGCGGGCCAGGCCAGGTTCAACTAAAAAAAAAGCTCATTGATGGGATTTTCTTGCTGTGATATCGTGATATTTTGTGATGGCGGGCCGTATTTATATGTCCCGAAGGCCGGAAGCGGGCCGCGGACCGTATCTTTGAAAACCCTGCTCTAGAGTCTAGAGCAGTGATTCTCAATCTTTTTTTTGTTGCGGCACATATTTAACGATTTCAAAATTTGGAGGCACACAAAGAAAAAGATAAAAAATATTTACTTACTACAACGCACTGCATAAATAGTTTATGACAAAAATTTTAAATATACGAAATACTACAATAATAACTTTTTAAATATTTTTCTTTTTAAATGATATAATTTAATAATATTAACATTAATATAGGTATATTTGCAAAATTTGGCGGCACACTTTTGAAATTTGGCGGCACACAAAAGTGCCGCGGCACATTGGCTGAGAGTCCCGAGGGACCATTTCACAAAATTTTCGTTATGCCGTAGACCACCCCAACTGGGTGGTTCGCGGCATAATGAAAATTTTGTTTATTGATCTGGAGGTAATGGCATGGCTCGTGGATCACTTGAGATGCTTCCAAGGACCACCGGTTAAGAACCACTGGTCTAAAGCAACCTAATGTATTTCACTATTAGATAGACCGCTACCAAAATCTCAAGCAAAGCAAGCAAGTACTTCGTAACCATTTGATAATAATCTGTGAAGGCGATGCAGAGCTAAAACATCATTCTGTTTGATTTCGTAACTTCAACCACACAAGACCTGTTTTTATTCCTGTTTTCAAATAGGTAATTACTGCACACAATCGATGTACTTTTTGTACAGTTATTATTTATAATTAGCAATTAACTTTGCAATAAAAAATGTTAAATGATTATTATTATAGGCACTAACTAGAAGTCTCATTATTATGATAAAACTTTACTAAATACTAGCTTTAAGGCGCATCACACACGGCACGCGGTTGGCGGTGAGGCGGATCTCAAGTTACATTCGGCTCTATGAAATCCGTTGATACGTGCCGTGTGTGATGCGCCTTACACTCATACTTACTTGTTTCCAATTTGACATGATAAGGTCTTATAAATCGATGAACGCCGGCTGCATGTACTAAAAATAATGACTTATTGGCAAAGCGCTAGCAAGCGAGAGCGCAGAACAAGCAGTAGAGAGACACGATTGGCCTAATCAATTGACTTTTTTAAATATACCTCAGGGGGCAAAGAAACAGTCGAAACTATTTTCAGGATAGAGGTAAGCGAGAGGTACCTTTCCCGTTCATGGCCACTTTACGCACCTGAGTCCGGTGCCACGCGACAAAGATGGCATCTCATCTCATCTCGACACACTTTCAATGGAATAGAATAGAAAAATCTTTATTCAGTGCAAGTTACATTAGTTTCACAATACATAATACGTAATCCATACTACAATAAGAAGACATGCTACCATACACGATAACTAGTTAAAATATATAGATTATAGTTTTAAAGTTGGCAAACAAGCAACTCCAACTGATGACTAAAAACAGTAATGCAACTATACACTGAATCGGATTGTCACTCAGCTAAATATTTCCAATTTCGTGCTACTTATGTTTGTAATTACTTCCTAGCATATAAATAGGGCACTGTAATGTTGACTAATTATAAGCTATGCCGTCTTAGTCACCAAGACATTACGTTGTTGAGCGTAAGAGGAAATACTAATCATTTTCCTCATGATAGTGATTAATATAATACCGCTTTAAGTGCTGCCTGCCTGTCGCTCGTGCGGTTCACCATGGTGAATCAATGGGAGGATAACACACGAACAGATGATAATAGGAATGTGGGATAATGGGAACAATTCCTCCTTTACAAGGGGACATCGGAAATTAACAATGCGCAGGAAACGCGGCTGCATAGATTTCACTTCACGGCGCTATCATGTGACCCCGTAGCACCTCCCCGGCCGTGGCGGCCCAATTCCCATGCAATGCTGCATGGCACTACCTCTTACTACATGAAGTACTTACAATATTTACATTGCTGCAACCTGGAACGAAAAACTTAATATCATGAAATCTTCCGTAAATTCTCTTAAACGTTTACCATACGCTCCATTACATTTTTATTATTTTGCTAGATGGTGCCTGCGACTTCGTTCGTGTAGCGTAGTAATATTATAATCAAAGTGTTTTGTTATTGTTTGCTTGCAGTATGCCTAAATTTCGATTTTAGAGTTTTTAGAGCGATTTTACAGTAGTAAAGTATTTTTGATGTTGACCAGGCTAGACCATAGTTATCCGAATTATTGTTATGCAGTAGAGAGCACTCGGTGGCCCTTTGGAAAGGACGAATAAAGGAGGGCCTTTACTCTTCCAAAAGGCCACCGGCTACTCATTATATACAATTAAAAAATTAAACACTTGGAAGATTTTCTACACTTTATTATAATAAATGCCGGATCATACGTAATTGTCACGTATCACCCAGTACCGCGACGCCGTTAGCCTCTAGGCAACATAAAGCTTTTCTTTACTTGGGATTCTCCTCTGACCGGGGGCCCGTGACATTTTGCCGACTTGCCACCCTAGAGTTACGCCACTGCTCTGTGGTCTGCCTGGGTGTGGGCGTGGCCTGTTCACGTGCTCTTCGCGACTGTGGGTGGGCGTGGCCTCCTCACGTGATCTTCCCGACTGTGGGTGGGCGTGGCCTCCTCACGTGATCTTCCCGGATGTGGGCGTGGCCTCCTTGTGTGGTCTTCCCGGGTGTGGGCGTGGCATCCTCACGTGGTCTTCCCGGGTAAGGGCGTGTCCTCCTCACGTGGTCTTCCTGTTCCTGTAGGGGGCTGGCATCTTCAGGTGTACCGTGTTCACGTGCAGCTTCATGGAGTTGGACTGGGAGAACGACTTGCCGCAGTGCGAGCAGCTGTAGGGCTTCGCCCCCGTGTGCACCTGTTGAACATTTGAATAAAAGTGACTTAATTAAAAAAATGTGGAAAATTAGCAACAAAATTATCAAAAAAAGTGTAGTAAGTCTAAATACAGATCAGATATTTTTTGTTAAAAATCATTTCTTTTTTGGAGATATTGATATACTATCTACAGATTCTACAGACATCATCTACAGACTCTAAATGTCACGAAGTGGAATGGGCCGCATAGCTCAAGAAATCGAGGCAGACCAAAGACAAGATGGCAAGACGAAATTGTCTCAATCGCAGGCAACAATTGGTTAATAATCGCACAAGATAGACCGACTTGGCAAACGTTGGAGGAGCCTTACACCCGCGAGGGGTCCATTCAGTAGTTAACATTAGTATTTTTTTCTTTTTTTCAATTTCATTTCCATACTTACGTTCAATTTAGTATGTTTTTAATCTATACATATAATAAAACAGTAAAATTTTAGTGTCTGTACATTGAATATATTTACGAAAAACTAATTGGGGGCGATTTTAAAATAGTAACAGAACACTTTTCTATGATTTTTAATTTTTTTGTTTGTCTGTTTGTCCGTTTGTTCGGGCTAATCTCCGAATCTACTGGACGGATTTTCATGAAACTTTACATTAATATAGCTTTCATATTAGAATAACATAATAAGTTAAAATTTTGAATAATTTTTGAAGTCCGAAATCCACGCGGGCGAAGCCGCGGGTGGAAGCTAGTACTAGTATTAGAAATGAATTTCATAACTTTGTTTTAACAAAAATGCTGTAATTGAATTAATAAAGCTTTTTTTATTTATTTACACTGATTCTGAAATCATAAATTACATTTTTTAATTAAGACACTATAGGTGAAATGTTTCTTGGTTGTTTGTTAGGGTTGAAGATATAGATACGAAATCCGTCGTTCTCTAGCTATATATTTATATGAAGTAAAGAAAACACAATTAAGAAAAAAGTGGAATAATTTGAGATGCGTCGTCGTCGATATAGAGGAACACTCAACTATTACACGCTAGAATTACTGAGCCAGTGGTGCTCACCCGGTCGTGCCTGTTGAGCGCCGCTTTGTGTTTGAACGCCTTGGGACAGTGCTTGCACTTGTAGGGACACTCGCCCGTGTGCGTCCGTCTGTGGATCTGTAACAATGCGATCGGTATCATGCCACATCCAGTATTAGCTTTGTACCCGCTTATCAATTGTTAACTTGAGCGGAAAGCTGTTTGATTGAGACCACATTTACCATATGAATTATTAATAATGTTTTAACTGCAAAAGACAGTGAAAATATTAAAGTGCTTTCTCATTCTCTCAGTATGACGCTGACTACTGACGCTAATAGCATCCGCACAATGCGCTGTTCTCATTCCTCCTCATCTGTGGGCCACCGGCAACTCACACACCACCGGAAAGTTAATAAGGGGGTACTATGCTACATGCATGTAACCGAATTGGGCCGGCACGACTGGTGAAGTAACTCACGCTTATGCGATACCGGCGTAAAGTGACAGCTGTGCTGGCGCATTTCGTGCGGTGTTTAAGCAGTCAGTGGTCCATGAGGACAGGGGGAGGGGCAAGTCATCTGTACAACCTCTAAGCGAATGTCCAGGGGCAACGGAAGTCATAAAAATCGCTCTAACTGCTCGCCCCCCTATAATAAAAAACGTGACAGAACTGCCGTCGTTTGGCGTCGTTATAGTGTGAGCTAGCGATCCCCCGTGCCAGCCGAATGTAGCAGGGCACTACCTCGTACAAAATGTCACTCACCTGCAGCCGCTGGAAGACGCTGAACTTCTTGGGACAGTCGGTGCACTGGTAGGGCTTCTCGCCCGTGTGCGTGCGCTGGTGGTACCGCAGCGTCGCCCGCGTCTGTGGAATCAAGAACGCGTTCCAATAACTACTGCGAATACTGCTCACAACTTTTACAGATGTCAAATCCATACTGCGATTAGAAATTTGACAGAGGATCTACTTGTACTAAGTACTAACAGCAAATTTCGGAACGCAGCCCAAAGGTATTGCTGATATTCTTATAGAAATATTTATGGAACGTATCTTGCAGTCTGGACATCTTACATATTTTTGTTTTAAATTTGACTACGTCTATCTGGGCCCAAAACAAATGACCTGTTTTGAGTAGCACTTTTAAAGCAGTAAAAATTAAATAAGAAAAAGAAAGTGACATCAAGGTTTTTTGGCTTTGTATTGTCTTCGTCAAGACGATCGATTCATTTGTCTGCATGATACTGCCGTAATTTTGACGCCTGCCATCACTAGAATACTTGATGGCGTCCATCTCAAATGACGGCATGTGGCGTGGCGTGTCGTGGCGTGGCGTATACTCACGATGCACTTCTTGCCGCAGATCTCGCAGACCACGGTGTCGGCCGCGCGCCTGAGGCTCGGCTTGTACTGCTTCAGCTTGACGCCGAGGTGCACGCGCTGGTAGTGGATCGAGTACGAGCGGGACGTGTTGAAGCTGCGCTCGCACTGGGGACGGAGAAACGAGTAGGAGCTAGTGTCGTTGCTGCACTGCAGGCGAATCAGGCCGACACGACGGGGGAGTTCACGATAAGTATCAAAAACATATTGTGTAAAAAGGGAAAATTTTTTACACAACTTTAACTGACATAATAGTTACTATTTTTTTGTTAAAAATTTTTTGATACTTTTGACGTGACAACGTCTTTTAATTCGATTGAGCCGGCTGTACGAAAAAACATGACAACATGCGGCGTTACCTCGCTCTGCTCTGAGGCGTTCCATCATGGGGGAGACAGTGTCATACTTACTATAGATGTCAATTTTTCGCAGCGCCATCGCTTATCATATCCGCGTAAACTTATAAGCACGTACTACCCAATTGAGCTACAGATGGCGCTTTAGCTAAATCGATAATTGCAAAATTTTTAATTAAAAAAATAAGTAAGTATTAATAAGTTTCAATTTTTAAAATAAGTATAGTACGCTTATTTGGATATTAATGCCACCATTCCATCAGTATTTTCTTAAGACGTTGTCACGTTCAACTATCGTCAGTAAACCGACTTTACAGACAACCGTTTTTTTTTATAGCATAGGAGGCAAACGAGCAGTTGGGTCACCTGATGTTAAGTGATCACCAACGCCCACAAACATCCTTAACACCAGATGTATAACAGACGCGTTACAGATGTTAACAGATACTTAAAAATATACTGTAAAATTGTGTTATATGGTGGATATCACTTTATTAAAGCAAAGAAGCGATATATAAGGGCGGCAACACACACGCGACTATTAGACGCTGAATGCAGCGACTCGACGCGGGCGGCGCACACTTGAAGACGCCAGATGCGGCGACTTAGACGCTAATGATAATAATGACATAAAGATATGACAAATGCTGAGTGGTTACCTATATTGATTACACCAAATTAATGTTGTGTATAATGATATAATATATTATGTGAAACTATCCATTTTATAGTAATCAATAAAAATCTTTCTTTCTTTCTAATGTATGTCAATTAAGTCGCCGGTCGCCGCGTCTAACAGTCGCGTGTGTGCTGTGGCTGTAAGACTAAGCGCCCCTCACCTCCTCACAGGTGAAGGAGTCCTGGTGCTCCTGCACGTGACTCTTCAGCAGCTCGTCGCTGCCGCAGCCCTCGCCGCACTGCAGGCAGGGGCTGCAAGTACACGGTTAACTCTCAAATCGGGATGCATCTCTATGTGCGGGAGAACGGTCGGTTTTCGACGAACCTAGATGATGATGTTGTCTTCTCTAGCCGCGAAGGCTGAGAGGTCTGCGGGCCTCGAGACGAACCTCATGTCCGGGCAATTGCTCGTGAGGGGGAGTACCCCCTCGGTGATGGGGGACTGCACTTGGTGCAGTATTGATGGTATGGGTGGGGCAACCACTGCTTAAAAGCAGTGTAGCCTGAACGGTTATTAGTAGTCCGAGACTACTAAACAGTCTTACGACTGTGTGGTGTGTTGTGCCTGTGGTGTGTTTGGTGCTCGTAAATGGGTGTGCTGGTGTAACCCTCGTCGTACAAGCCAGACTCGGTTGCCCTATGGTAACTGATTGAGCGGAGGTGGTAATATCGCAGGCTAAGAGCTCTCGCGGATAATGACGAACCTAGTCTCGGCGACCAGCAGTCACAGCATTCCCATAAAGCTGTATTATGCTTCTCTTGCCACACCATTAGGTAATTTCGATAATGGTACGTAACAGTGACTTATTAATAGAATTATTAATAGAATAGATATTATACTAACGCTTCAGACGGCGTCAAACTTACAAGGCCCCATCTTTTTGCGTCGGCGGTTCATTGCTATAGATTTATTTATTTATTTATTTTCCACAACTTAAAACTATCATTACAGGTTACGCCTAATGCTATACATTACATACATATATTATATATTAGATAGATACATTTGCCGTTGCTACTACAGTGTAGCTACCTCAGGCTGGGGTCGCAGAGGCCGTTGCTGGCGTCCGCCAGGTGCCGCGCGAGCGCCTCCGCGGACTGGAACTGCGCCGCGCACTGCACGCACCGGTGGCTCGCGTCCTCCTGAAATTGTACGCACTGTATTAATACAGAACTACTAGTACAGTACAGTATTGTACAGTCACGAGCAACAGCATAAACAAGGTTGATAAAAGCGAGAGGCGTTAAATGAAACCACATAGTGTATCATTTACAGGCTACACAACAAATCAGATAAATCGGAGCAATAGTTTAGCCACAGGAATTTTTAAAGATTTTTCTCACTTCGTCATCACCCCGTGCGAGATTGCAGCTCGCTATACGCGTCGGTACAAAGCATGTTTATGTTTTTTCGCTATTTAATTTGTTTGAAAAAGTATTTTCGTAAACTTGTCGTAAACTTTTTTAGTTAGTAATAGTTTCGGACTAACTGTAGGCACTTATAGTATATGTGGTTTAATTTAACGTCTCTCGATTTAAGTAACTTTCTATACGCTTCAATACCTTACCATAATTTCTATTTTTAAAATTAGAATAGAATAGAATGTAGTATAGGTGTGAAATTACATATTATTGCTTCGTTTAGTTAAAGACAGTAATTACAACAGATACTAAAGTGTATACATATTATTGCTCGTGACTGTACAAGCTGAAACAATCTGATGCCGACGACACGGACCTTAAAGTAAAAGTCATGCTGTACTGTAGCGGGATCGGGCCGGCACGACCAGGAAGAGGTACCTCTCGACACTATACCACAGTAAAGTGACAGTTTCATGCGGTTTATGAGGACAACGTATCTGGCGTTGGTAGTGCTCCGACTGCTCGAGCGTGCCGGTACTCACCGGGCGGTCGCGGTGCGCGCGCCGCTTGTGCATCTTGAGCCCGTACTCGCCGATGAAGGACTCGCCGCACACCTCGCACGAGTGCTTGGACGGGTGGTGCAGCCGCATGTGCGTCAGCTTGCTCGTCGACTTGCTGCACACAATATAGTTATTTTTCGGGTTCCGTACCCAAAGGATAAAAACGGGACCCTATTACTAAGGCTCCGATGTCCGTCCGTCCGTCCGTCTGTCACCAGGCTGTATCTTATGAACTATGATAGTTAGACAGTTGAAATTTTCATAGATGGTGTAGGTATTTCTGTTGCCGCTATAACAACAAATACTAAAAAATTAAATAATATGAATATTTAAGGGGGCCCCCATACAATAAACGTGATTTTTTTGCTCCCATACAAAAGATAAGCTCCCGTTTTCGTAGATAATGGTACGGAACCCTTTGCGCGCGAGTCCGACTCGCACTTGGCCGGTTTTTTATTTTTGTGCGAGTGGGACTCGCGCACGAAGTGCACTCGACACCTAATGTGCTAACGTGCTAATAATGTATACAGGGCATAGAGATATAAAAAAAGAATAGAGAGGCTATAACGGCACGGCCGGCGTGGTTCGTTATGATCAAAAGGAGAACATCGTTCAAATCCGTTCTCAGCGGTTCTCAGTCTATAATTGACAAGCGTTTATGTGACATCTCCATATTTTTCCAAAATGCCTAGCTGTTCAGTGGTTGTGTGCAAAAATAGAAGTAAATTAAAGAACTACAAGAATTGTGGCATCACATACCATCGGTATGTACTAAGAAAAATTACATTTAATGTATTTTCAATTAAAAACTAAAAATATTAGAACAAAAATGTCACCTTAAATTGCAAATAGATCAAACGTTTTAAACATGATACATTGCCTGTTAAAACCTCTGGTACCGACCACGTGTTCGCTGCGTGTTTTTGAAGCGTTCATGAACGTCCGCGGTAACCGAAAGGTTAAGTATTGCTCTTATTGTGTCAAGTCCATTCTGAACACGCAATGAAAGTAGTAACGTCACAAAAAAGTCGTAAAACTGCAACTCGTTTGCATTGCATAGGCGAGATAATGATGTGTTTTGTAAAATACGCGTAGATATCGATATTATCCCCTGGGCTTCAGAATCCTGCAAGCTTAGGTATATGCGTGTTTATATTAGTGAGAGCA
>LUGF01044160.1:85520-111305 GCA_001625245.1 Calycopis cecrops
AAAGTCATGCTGTACTGTAGCGGGATCGGGCCGGCACGACCAGGAAGAGGTACCTCTCGACACTATACCACAATAAAGTGACAGATTCATGCGGTTTATGAGGACAACGCATCTGGCGTCGGTAGTGCTCCGACTGCTCGAGCGTGCCGGTACTCACCGGGCGGTCGCGGTGCGCGCGCCGCTTGTGCATCTTGAGCCCGTACTCGCCGATGAAGGACTCGCCGCACACCTCGCACGAGTGCTTGGACGGGTGGTGCAGCCGCATGTGCGTCAGCTTGCTCGTCGACTTGCTGCACACAATATAGTTATTTTTAGGGTTCCGTACCCAAAGGATAAAAACGGGACCCTATTGCTAAGGCTCCGATGTCCGTCCGTCCGTCCGTCTGTCACCAGGCTGTATCTCGTGAACTATTATAGTTAGACAGTTGAAATTTTCACAGATGGTGTATTTCTGTTGCCGCTATAACAACAAATACTAAAAAATTAAATAATATGAATATTTAAGGGGGCCCCCATACAATAAACGTGATTTTTTTGCTCCCATACAAAAGATAAGCTCCCGTTTTTGTAGATAATGGTACGGAACCCTTCGTGCGCGAGTCCGACTCGCACTTGGCCGGTTTTTTATTTTTGTGCGAGTGGGACTCGCGCACGAAGTGCACTCGGCACCTAAAGTGCTAACGTGCTAATAATATATACAGGATTATTTTTAAAACACCAGCCAGTTCTCAGATTTACCTAGCATCTTTTATAACATTTGTTCGTACTACTTTTGACATAACCCAATTAATTAATTTTAATTGATTTTTTAAGTTTTTAATGCACTGTGGTATACGTAAGTCCTGCGCGGTCCGCGCACGTGGACATCTGGTAGACGTCTCTTACGTAACTATACGATGCACTTATAACGCTGGGGCGAAAAATTTTATTCATATTTATTTTTGTAAAAAAAAATATAGCGAATTATGAAAAATCGTAGAACAAATGTTGTTTTTAAATATCATGCTAAATAGCGCAATTATTGTGAGACGACAGCTAAACAGAGAAACTCGGTAATGATGTCATTTGGAGGAGCTCTCGCTATAGATGTGTAGAAAAATAAAATGAAACAAAAATGTCCTATCCAATGATAACGTAAAATAATCGAAGTTGAACTATTTAATATTGATATTCTCCTCTCGCTCTAACCCATAGCACTATCTTCTGTGGGTTAGAGTGAGAGGGAGAATGGAGGAGCTTGCCTGCCGCTGCCTTATGAGTGACAGATAGGAAAGCCAGACAGACTGTTACCGTAACGCGTTACGTAACGAAGCGGTTTCCACTCCTATAGGAACTTATCACTTCAAATATCGTAACACGCGAAGATTTCGGAAAAGCCACTATACAGGCACCCCATGCTTAAATAACTGGTGTTAAGCTGCTGTTGTGTGAGCGAGGTACCGCCCCGTTCATGCCGACCCAATTCGGATGGAGCAGGGCGCTAACTTTTACTGGAGAGAGTGTATTCGTGTGCGGCTTATATCTGACATACTATTGTGTGTGTAACAGTAGCCCGCACTCACCCGAAGGTGGCGCCACATATCTTGCACTCGAACTTGAAGCCGCTGTGCCACTTGAGGTGCTCCTTGGCTCGGTAACTGCAAGTAATCAATAAACAACATTATAATTATGAAAATTGCTGACCTCACAGTTGCTGCTGGCCTTGGCACGTACCAACCGCGGGTGTAACTCATACTTCAGGAGAAGCTAAAAGGGTTAGGAGGCCGCGCTTAGGAGGGTTGTAGGGCGATGGCTTTGGGAATTCATCGTCACCCGAGTTATCGGTGTCGGAAGTGCTTCCCGAGAAGAGCCAATAGCACTCGCTGGTGGAGTCGCGGTCACCGCTTTCCCCTGACTCCTCCACTAGCGGACGACCATAAAACCCCTGGGGTTTACTAATCGACCCTGGGATCCCACACTCATCCACTTTCTTGCCAAACTGTAGTCATCCCTAAACTCATTCCCCAGCCAAAAAAATACAAGCTAGTACCTGGAGCGGGACACGTGGTCGCACAGCTTGCACAGGTATTTGCGCTCGTGTGACGTCACCACGTGCGAGCGCAGGAAGCGCGCCTCCGTCCACCGGAAGTTGCAGATGTCGCACACAAAGTCGCCGCTTTTCTGAAAAACGCGTTCAAAAAAATGGTCTTAAAAGAAACGGCCGAATCTTATAGAATTACTTTATTGTCCCTCAGTCTGTGCGTTTGTCAAAGTAACTTAAGAAGCAGTTCTCATTGTCCTATAATCTTGACGTCACACTAAAAGTCCGATAATACATGGTATAATACAGATAAATAAATACAAAAATTTGTAATTTATAGTAACCTACCCCTGTCTGTCACAAAAAAAAAAGCTAACTTATGTGTGTAATTCAGTTACGAAAGTCGGTCATACTTCTGACAAAAAGTGTGCTATATAAGCATAATCGTGTATCATTAAAAATTGTTCTTACAGAGTTGTGTCTGCCAAAAAGTGATCTTACAGACTGGAGTCTTACAAAAAGTTTTCTTACAGAGTCAGGTTTGAAAAGAAGAGTTATCAAACAAAACGACAACAACAAACGAAGAAAGTCTTGTCTTAGAAAAAATATTTTTACACAGTAGTGACCCACAAAAATGTATTTACAAAGTCATATCTGACAAAAAGTGTAGAGTATCCGGCAAGTGTACTTACAGGGTCGTGCCGGACCATGTGGTTGTTGTAGGTGGCCTCGGTGATGAAGCCTCGGTAGCACTGATCGCACTTATATACCGACTGCGTGTAGTTGGAGGACGCCTTCCTGGCTTCCATCTCCTCTAGCTGTTCCTCCTTACTGAGGATGATCATCTCAGCCTCGTTGAGATCGATGTTTTCATCCTAGGAACATTTGACGATCTAAAGATACAAAAATTTCATAACTGGAATTCAACGTATCTGGAGAACCAGCAAATGGCTCCAATTGCTTGTTAGTCAGGATGCCAATTTCACTGTTTGTCTCTGAGGCATTTGCGGGCTAGCCTCTATCCGACAGTGGAAACTTGTATTCTATAGCAAATGTACAGCAGCTGTAAGTTTCCCAAATATTGTAAAATAAAATATAATTAGAAGTGGGCTGTTACATGGCTAAAACTTTGGAACAAAAAGCTAGATAATAATAACATAATCACCACTGCTTCCACTTGATTATCCTGATCACCGTCGCTGTCCATATCCACTGCAGCAATATCTTCAAACTTTATATCAACATCTTCGTAATTCGTTTCAGTCTTCAACTTCTTTTTCTTTACAGTTTTCTTCTTACGTTTCTTCACCACCTCGTCTTCAAACTTGATAAAGCTCTCTAACTTCACTTCAAATTCTTCCTTGATGCTCGGCTCAACATATTCCATGTCAATGACAGGTAACATGTTAGACTGTGAGAGATTTGTAAACTGTTTTTGCAAAAGTATAACATCATCGTTTTTGACCTATAAAACATTAAATAAATGTATTAAAACAAATGAATTTAAAACTAAATAGAGCAGCAAAAATTAAGTACATCTACACTCTACATGTGTGTCCATGAAAATTTCAATTAAGAGGGGTTTGGATGTAGCATTACAACCAAAATCTATTTAAATCAGCTCTCAATAACCAAATTTGGCTGCAGGCACCACGAGAACATGCAAAATAATAATGAAGCTATCTAGAAGTACCCTTACCTCTTTCCGACTTCTTAATAGATATTTGTAGATGTCCTGTGTATAGCAGCATTTCTCTTTGAATGATATGTACTTGAGCAATAGGGTACCACAATAACTGCATATTTGTTGAGGTAATCCATCCTTCATTGATATCTTTAAGAAAATGTCTTCGTTAGTTTCATTTGGAGTGCAAGCAAGACACAAGACAGAAATAAAATATGTGCAAATTAACTTAACAATTGTAAAGGCCAGTTTCGCAGGTATAGTAATAAAAGTTCCAGGGTTACAATAGAATATCTCTGTACAAAATTGGACTCTCTGAAGGTGGGAGAACCTTACTACCATCCTGAGGCAAGAGGTTGTTCAAGTATTACATAAGCAGATTGTTTGTAATTTTTAATTCTCCCACCCCCCTCGTCAGCAAAATCCCGTATAGATATTTCTTAATTTGCAAAAAAATAAGCAAAGCAAGTTAATCCTTCAGTGCTTACGTAATACTTGAATGTCCCCTAAACAGGAAGACCGAAAGATGAATGAAGAAATCTAACAGGGGCAACTTATACCTGTAATATTTTTTTAAATATGAGTTTAGCCAAAAACACATCTAATTTAAAAAAAAATGTATGAAACTTAATTAAAATTATTTATAACTAGCTGCTCCCCGCGGATTCACCTGCATAAATTTCGATGCCGTGGAAAATAGAAAATCATTCCATTGCATCCCATCGGAACATTTTTTCAGGAGAAAAACTATCCTGTGTTAATCCAAGTTAACCTCTATGTGTATGCCAAATTTCATGAAAATCAGTTTAGCAGTTTTTGGGTGAAGGAGTAACAAACACACACAAACAAACAAAAAAACGACAAAACAAAAAAGAAATATTAGTAGGATAATAGGTGTGATACTAGAAATATCAGCTAGATCCATTTGACCGTATTCAATGTAGAGCGACTCGAATCGTTGATGACCCTGTTATTCCCGGGCAGCTCGATCCTTTGGCCCTACGGAAAGATGTCGGTTCCCTCTGCATCTTTTACCGAATTTTCAATGCGGAGTGTTCCGAGGAATTGTTCGGCTTAATACCAGCAGCTGAGTTCCATCATAGGACATCGCGACAGAACTCAAAGTTCCATGCCCACCATCTCGATATTCCTAAATGTAGTACTGAGCGGTATAAACGCCATTTTTTCACGGATGTCTATGGGCGGCAGTAGTCACTAATCACCTGCTCGTTTGCCCCCTATACCATAAAACTAACCTAACAAGGCAAAGTTTTGGTAGACAGTCCCAGTATGCTCGCTCTCTAGCTAATTCAATGAGCAAAAATTGTTACATATTTTTTCAACCTATTTTACTATTATTATTTTTGGTAAATGCCAAACATAAAGTTAATTGTTGTCAATAAATAGTTACAACTAAAAACTATTCAATCCAATCTATCAAATTTTCAAAATTTTTCCAATCCAAAGTTTCAAGCAGCTATTCAATACTTAACTCTGAACTACCACATATAGTTATATTATTTCTAACTAGGTAAAGGTACCTAATGATGAACTGAACTTTATAATTGATATGCCTCTTAACATGTTCAGGCCCATGTGTATTGTAAGCGATACACGTTGCCACAGCATTGTGTATCATCTCTGAAACTTTTGATTTTTGCCTTGTGTATGGCTCCAGCACACTCTTTCTAAACCTTTTGTACCATAAAAAACCTATGGCCTGTGTGAGTTTTTTGATAGTTTTGGGTCTGGGATAGGAAATATAGTTTAATAATTATTATGGACTGAATCATAACATTCAGTTAACTTAAAAATATAGGTAAGATATAAATTAGCCTTTGTGACTTTGATTTAAACAATTTAGGAGTTTTTTTTTTAATTTTTTCATTTTCGCCATAGCTTTTTTATTAGATGTTGTTATTGTTTTGTTATTGTTAATTAGATGATGTTGAAGTTTTGACTTGAAATCGGAACAAACTGTTAACATATTTCAAGTGAAACCACATCCATGTGTATCAATTTTGAAACACATAAAAAAGTGGGAAGGTGGGTAAAAATTATAGGTCCTATATTATTTTAAAGGATATTTCAGACTTTTTATTGTTGCCAAAAAATGTCAGAACAGCGATTATAAGCTAGGCGCTGAACGTGTTAAATTATTAGGCCAATTACGACTTTATTAGCAATCTTAAAAATGTTATTAATGGGAATCAATTACTGATCACCTCGAATTTATATCACCAAAAGGCAAATATCTAACAGCGATAATTAAAATACAATTTTCGCAGCAATACAAAATATACCTGAGTTCCGGTCATAGTTTCATAGGCTGTCTTCAGACTGTACACAACATTCACATCGTACAATTTCACGTTGGTATTTGCTAAACATATTCGACAGGCCACTATTTCATTCATCTTTTAACCGACAACTTTGGAAATAGAAAGTCTCCGAATTAAAACAATTGTATCCAAATAACACCGCAATCCTTCACATTTCTAAACAAATTTTGACAAATAATGACAGTTCACTGTTGAATTGGGAGTTTTTTTTATTAATTCTTTCCTATTGGAACAGGCTAAGACCAGAAACCATGCTGCCTTTCCTATAACCTTTAATATTATTATTTTTTGAACCAATTACCAAGACTATTGCTTTATTTAAGCTTTATTAGGAAAAGAACATCGCTGCCATTTCATTATAAAGAGTAGAATATCCAAAGAGGATGTAGTTGCTGGCCCTACGTCTCAAAAACTGTAGTAAAAACTTTAGAAGACCAAATTTAAGGCTGCATGGATAAACTTATAAAGTTATAATTAAATTTAGAAATGATAGCCACACAGATTCAGATATAGTAACGCAAACCTTAGATAAAAAATCGAAGACATGTATTCTCTGTCTACGTAAAAAATAGTATAAGTTTAAATAAAGCTATAACTTAGAACCACAAACATAGGTTCGGTGACAGCTGGTGACAGAGCTCTCAAGTCGAATTAAGTGTTGCCATACATATATCGTGATAGCTTCTCGAGTTTGATTTAAAAACTAGTAAGGTACAAACTGTACAAAACCTGTCTCTCCACCGATTCCTTTTTGAGACTGGATTCAAACCACTTTCAACCTTGCCAGCAACGTCCAGCAGGTATGTAAGGAATGGATATATGTCTTATCTAAGTATACAAGAGGTTTTTTACCACCACATTCATTGTTCTTTATTTTCTGCAGATAACTAGCTCTCCATGCAGCTATGTCATTGCGCTCGATGAGGACTTTTCTATTCAATTGTGTTTTCTTGTACCAAAAACCCATTTTATGTTAACTGTTTGTTGTTGTTTTTGTTTTTCTACTTACTACAAAATTAATTTCATCACGTAAAATATTGAGTAACTTTGGTATAGTTGGTATTTATTTCTCCAATGTGTAGAGCTTGAGAATTTTTCTCTTTACCACGCGTAAGTCAAAATCGCCAATTTCGACCTTTCCCTGTTTTTCTTCATGCATAATGCATCAGCTTATTCTTTTTCTTTGATTAAAATTTATGACTAAAATTAAAAATAAATAGGCTGTATGTAATGTCCGTAGACAGAGGAAACTACTCTGTCTACGGTGATGTCCCTAAATTGAATTTTATCACTGAATGATCATTATTATGTGTATACTAATTGTCTATCTCCAGTGGCGGCCTTACCCATTGCGAGGCCCCGGGCGGCAGATCTTTGCGAGGCCCTATTTTATACAAGGTTGATACAAGCGAGAGCGATTAAATGAAACCACATATTTAGTGCATTATTTCCAGGCTACACAACAAAAATCAGATCAGTCGGAGCAATAAATTAGCCACAGGATTTTTTTTATTTTTTTTCTCACTTCGTACACGCTGTATCGCAGCTGATCGCCGAATATGACTGGCCGGGGTCATTCACCCCGTACGAAGTTGCCGTTCGCTGTACGAGCCGGTACAAAGTATGTTTATGTTTTTTCGCTGTTTAACTTGTTTGAAAAAAGTATTTTCGTATACTCGTCTTAAACTTATTTTTAATAGTTTCGGATTAACTGTAGGCACTTAAAGTATATATGGTAATTTAATGCCTCTTTTATATTATTTTTCTTATTTGTTTTATTTCATAAATCGAATGTACTATCGATTCTGAACCAAATCTGAAAATTTGGCCGGTGACCAAAAACTAACCCTGTATATCTTTCGTGAAAATTCTGCGTTGCGAAAGTAGTTCTGGTTTAGGGTATTTATCATGTTTTATGATAAACAAATAAATAAAATTTTAGTATACAAATATTTTACATTTGTTAATGATTTATCAATTGAACAATTAATAGAGAGATGATAAATTTTAAAATGGATGTTTTCGGCTTTTAAGACTAAAATCTTTAATTAATTCACAATAATATAAGGAATGAGCTAGCCTATGTCATTTTCTATTGATAGAATAGCTAGGGATGAAAGCCGATCTTGAGTCATTGAATTCTTTAAATACGTTTTAATAATTTTGAGTCTCGAAAAACTACTTTGAGCAGCCACAACTGTAACAGGTGTGGTGGCAATAATTCTCAGGACTATTTCGATAGTGGGGCAAATTTCAGTGTTTTCAGTTTCAGTCAGTTTACTTTATATTAGGTATTTTAGCACCGAGATAATGTTGTCGTTTCCTTCATACACACGGATGAACATATTCAGTTTTTCGAACACTTCATGTCCATCAATATCACATGATTCTCCTACTATCATAGATACTCGCTGGATTGCTTCAAAAGTTCAGTATCACTAATTTCCTTTAATCATTCTATATTATAGCCGCTATACACGTTCAGCTTTAGCTGCGCGATTTTTCTGTACAGTCGAACTGTGCAGATTAATCTTAACTTCTGTGGAACAAACAGTTGAACTGTACAATTTATCTATTATCTAACGAAAATATGAATAGATAAATCTGTACCGTTAGAACTGAAAGTGTGTAGTTGAAGATTGTGCAGAAGGAGGAAAGGAAGTGAATGCAATTTTTGCAGAAGCCAAGGTTTACACCACAAGTCACGTTTTTTTTCGTTTTCGTCTAATTTCTTATAACACACGAATTAGTCCTAATGACAGTAGGACTAATTCGTAAATAAATCATGACGGCTTTAGTTACAGTAGGCTACTGTAACTAGAGCGATCATGATCGTTTCTAGAGACCATGATGATAAAAATTGAAAGATCGCGCATCCGCAGTTTTATTTGAACGTGTGTAGGCTGTATGGAAATACAATTAATTTACATAGTTTATCTGTACAGATAAATCGCACAGACAAAACTGAACGTGTGTAGCGTCCATTATACATGGAACCAAATATTATGCCCTAGTTTTTTCCACATTTTCAAATTACTCAATAGTTCAAATACTATAAATTTACACTTTTCCAGCTCACTCAATACTTTAAATAGTATAAAGAAAGTAATATCCAATAAAATTAAAAGACTTGTTCGGTACAGTAGCTACTTTGTAACTCATATTGCAAACAAAATAATTCCAAAATGACTAAGAGTTGAACGAAAACAAACCAGAGTATTACACGATTTAAAAAACCGATCAAGTGTTTCGATCAGCGATATTCGAGTGCTACATAATGTTTTATTCAATTATGTTTTGAATTAATAAAGTAAAACTAACTTTATTTAAATATAGATAGGTACGTTTTTTAAAATTTGCTTGGGTTGTTGCGCGAGGCCCCTATAAGCGCGAGGCCCCGGGCGATTGCCCCGTTCGCCACCCATATATTAATACGAGTGAGGCAAAAACTTTAGGTACATAATTACGACAATTGCGCGGACGGAGGATTCTGAAATTTATCACACTAGTTTACTTTTAAGAGAAGTACAGATAGCTAATATTTTTTAATAATAATGATTGTAAATTTCTTTAATTTAATAAATCAAACTTTACACACACTACCACACATTTGACACATTGATATATATATATATATATAAGACACACGTATTGTGTGTATATTGACGAGCTTTTATGTGTCTTTTGCAAGTGTTGAAAAGTCTACAAAAAGTGTTTACCAGTATATTACTTTGTTCTGTGTTTTTACCCTAGTTACGATGACAAAACATGTCATATGATATTTAGATTTATTTACAAAAAAGTTGAAAAAAACTTTACCCGAGTGCAACATGTCTTCAACATTCCTCCAGATCAATAAAACAACTGGGTTGTCCGCGGTATAACAAACATTTTGCCAAATGGTCCCTCAGGACTAAAAGGTTAAGAACTAGGCTAAACCAATTCTGATGGAATTTTGTGTGCATGTCGGGTATGTCTGAGAATCGGCCAACATCTATTTATCATCTCGATATTACCATGGGAGTGAAACTTGCGCGGATGAAACCGCGGAGCGCAGCTAGTAATAATATAATATTATCAAGAGCAGATTTTTTTGTTTAGGCGGGTTAAAACTACTTCCACATGATACATATTTTCATCGATCAGATTGGCAATAAATTGGCTCCAGATCTAGTTTAGCATACACACGTATCCGACTGAATCGCCAAATTCGAGTCCACATTACCCAATTTGATTGTCAATTTAATCAGATTGGAGATAAAATTGTATCGTGTGGAATGGGTTTAATTTCTGGGCTTAGCAGGCTAAAAATAGCTACAAAGGATAGTGATTAGTTAAAATTATAAAGAGAAATGATTTATCATTATCTTGTATCTAAAAGGTTCCGAAACTCCTGACACGTTTTCAAAAATTCTTTCACTAACATAAAGTTACATTTTATGGAAGTAACATATTAATTTAATATAATAATGCGTTACGGCCTGGCCACAGACACAGCGGTGCGAATTGCGGCGCGGTGAGCGGATCGTCTGTCTCTCTCTCTCACTTGCGCGTCGAGTATCAAGTGAGAGAGAGACAGACGATTCGCTCACCGCGTCGCAATTCGCACCGCTGTGTCTGTGGCCGGGCCGTTAATGTGTACACTGCTGATAGCCAATTAAAATAAATAAAATTATGCTAGATTTGTGCCGAAGTTGGCCCGGGTCGACCAGTATTTTAAAAAGAAAGAGTTAATTGAAAACACTTTATCTTTAATAAATATAACATTTATTTGCACTTGCTATTTTAAAATGAGCGCTTAAGCCCGGTAGTGTCCAACGGTCGCTGGTTCCGTTCTCGCGCTGAGGCAAAACGTCACATTGAGTCATGTTTTATCGTGCTTGGAGCCGGCGTTTATAAATTTTAAGACGTTACTATGTCAAAAACCATTTTCACCTTAGATTAAGTATACTTCATCTGAGATTTTAACAATCAGTTTTATATTGTGAAAGTTTCACTGGCAGCGGTTAGAAGTAATTATTAGTTATTTCACATTACTAGCTACTTAACTACTTTTATAGTAACCTGTAAAACCAGCACTAAATCATGCATTATATGCAAAATATAAAATCTATCGTATTGCGAAATTATTTACACAAGATTTACACTAAAAATACAAAATTAATAGAAAATGTCAGTGATTTTATGTAATAAAACCATAGATATCAACAAAATAAAAATGTCAAAATCAATTTCATTTGTCATCGCACAGAAAACTATACGGCCCACAGATACTGTCATGGCGGATTTCTTTTGTAAAACTTGTTCTGAATCTTTCTATATTTGTTAATCACAGTAATCAGTAATCTGTGGCGTCAGCCGTGGTTCTATGAGTAACATGTTTTACTGTTCGTTCGTAAGCATTCATTATATTATCTGTGAATGTGGGGATACATTTCCCACAGAAGATGCATTGAAAGAACATCTTGAGAAAGACCATAATCCTAAAAATGAAAATGTGGAAACAGTTGAATATAAGTGTGACACGGTTAGTATTATTGTCGATTTCGTAAATTTACTTCGTTGAAATGTTATTTGTAATTTATGCGATCATGTTGAAAAATTATCTATATTTGGTTTTATAGAGCAATTTCGATTTTTGTATTATCTATATTGAACATTGAGTAGAGAGTGGTTCTTCTGAGTGTTTATAACAATAACAATTTACTGATTGAGCTGGTAAATACATAAAGAAGGTACTCCTGTTTTCTGTATAAAGTTTTATTTGACTTACTTGATTAACATGTTTTTTATGTAGTACCTTCTTAAGTACACAAATTGTTTAGATATTAAAATAGAACTGATAATGTAAAGCTGTCATGAAGTGACCAAATGTGTTATTTACTAAAGACCTATCAATATACTGTAAAATAAATTATAACTTCACCTTAAAGTGTTATCAAATGCTACAGAGAAAGATCCCATTTTATATAGACTTGATTTAATTCAAGAAGGTATTATTAAAATGAAATAGCCATTAAGTTATTGTGTTCCATCTTATTGTTGATTTCTTCTTTGTGAATACTTAAATCTTAATCCACAATTATCTATTACACATCCAAATATGATATTTAGTACAAGCATACTTCCATATAAGTTAGAGGTTCATATTCTAAACAACATCATATATACCTAACGAGATAACTTCTGTAATTAAATAGTTGTTATTAATTTAATATATTAAAAACTATTATTAATTATAATATGTAACCTATGTTATTAACATTCTATTGTAATTTATGTGAGTTTAATATTTTCTAATTATAGTGTCAAAAAGTGTTTGCCTCGGAGAAAGCATGTCTGATCCATCAGCGGATACACATCAAGCCCAAGTTCACAGTTAAAGCTGGTGATCTAGTGAAGTGTGAAGATGATGATGCGTTACAGAGAAAGATAAAATATTATAAGAACAAGAACATTGTATGTGAAGTGTGTGGAAAAAGATATGCAGTAAGTATCATTTAAAATATTAGTACATGCTTTAATATTTTCTTCAATGAACCATTTAATGTTAGGATTGGAGTATTATTATGTGAATATGAAATATTGGACAGACCGATTTACTTATTTATTACTATATACTACAGTGTTTTTGTAACATGCAATATGACATGTTATGTATATATTTAGTTTTTAATTACATAAAAGTTTCACTTAGATCGAGTTTTATTCTTCGCGGGATCATTAGTATGGGTTTAATCTCTATAACAGGTTGGTATGTGGGTTGTAATGTGGGTGCAAAAAATAATATTTGTTTTTATGTAATGTTGCACTCTAAGGTTTGTTGTGATTTCAGTCAAATGCAGCATTAAGATATCACCAGAGAGTCCACACAGGTGAACGACCGTACCAATGCGCAATATGTCCAAAAAGTTTCACCATGCCTTTGTTTCTCCAGGTGAGTGAAAACATATTGTACAGTAATAATAATTGTTAGTCTAGTCCAATGCTTAATACCGTAACATAAAGTGCTACTACTGTAAGGGGGTATTGGATAATGCTTGTGCACTATGCCAGCTGGTATTCAAATATTTTACCATCCAGAAATATTGCTGATAAAGGAGAACTGGGGCTTGCATGACTGGGCAGGTGCCTATCGCTCACATCATTTTAGACGAGTGAGAGTGAGTGTAAGTGCGAGTGAGGTGTAAAATCACAGTGCTATTTTAGATTTGTGTCTGTATTGAATCGGGTTATATTAATATTTAAAATGTCGAGTTTTGTGAGTATATTAAAACACTACTGAATGGATTTTGGTAAAATTTGACAATGTAATAATGTATGTGACTTTGCCAGATATAGATATAACATAAAAACTTATTATGCAGAAAAATCTGTATTTTTTATGTGTGAACCGCAGTGCACAGCTAGTCATATATTGTCAAATATGATTTAATTTCAGATCCACACTAGAACACACACAGGCGAGAGGCCATATGAATGTCCGCTTTGTCCAAAAGCATTCAGCAACAAGGCAGCTCTGTTGCGACATGATAGGGTAAGCATATCTTTCATCATCATCAACTTTTGTTATCAGATGCAAAGGATCAGTTGGAGGACTACCACCCATAGATATCAGCTGCATAGTGATTATATAGTAGTTTCTAAGACACAGCCCCAAACGGAAATTCAAGCAACTTTCACTCTCTCTGCCCTATGCCATCATTTATACTTCATCAAGTGCAAACTAAGGAATAAACACATATTGCATATCCAACCGGCCTTGTTTTATTTGCAAATAGCATACACAAATATTGTTATTTGCAGTGTTCGCATGTGAGCAACTGCAAGTAGCTTTTGCTGAGGAAGTTCTATAATTTGTTTTGACTACAGCACTATTGTCCGTTTAATGATTCCTAAACAAAACTTATCACTAACTTCCTGAAGAGAGTCACTGGATGTGGGTTGCACTGGCATTCTAACGGGGAGGTCTATGTTCAGGCTTCCTACAGCTGAAAGTAGTGAAGGAAAGACTTAACAGGCCAGCATAAAGTAGAGTGTAGTATTGTATAAACTAGAGATACCTCCCAGGTCGTGCTGGCCCAATTCGGCTGCATGAATGCAGTGTGGACTACATCTGATTATAGAAGTTGTGTTTGTATTTGCAGGTTCACACCGGAGTAAAGCCCTACGAATGTCCTCAGTGTGGTAAATTCTTCACACAGTCCAACTCCATGAAGCTGCATGTGAAGACTGTACATCTGAAGATGCCTGCTCCGTACAAGAGTAAGAACAGACGGAACAAACAAGCCATGAAACAAGCAGGGAGTCAGAATGGTTAGTATATACTAACTGTGCTCTGTGATTTTCACCCACGATGAAAAGCATTTTTTATGTTTTTTCAGAATTCCCATGTCAAATTTTCGAAATTTAAATGTAAAGTATATATAAAAAGAGAATAATTAATGTCAGGACCCAGCATAGTATTCGCAAGCATAGAAAGTGCAAAACCGCTACCTACGAATAACCACTGGCTGTCTGTGGGATGACTTCAACCTATGTGTAGGTTAACACATAGACATTGATTTCCCTCCATCAAGGGGCACTTCAAAGATATCTCAATCAATCACTGGGGTCTCATACCACCAACCCTTAAATTCAGAACAACTTTACTAAATATGACAACAATTTTAATATATTATAATCATTCCTCATGGCAGGGATAGGTTCTTTTAGGTTTTTACGAATATGTTTAAAAAACAGGAAAGGAATTTTACAACATGGGATGAAAACTTTCAGTCAGTAACCCCCTTATTAATAAACATGGAATAACTATATCCAAGTAATAACCTGGTAATAAACTGACATCTGTCAAATTCCATACTTTTTTGTGTTTTTTTATTATGGAATTTGACAGATGTCAGTTTATTACAAGGTTATTCCTTGGATAGAGTTATTCTATGTTTATTAATAAGGGGGTTAATGTTTAGTAGTTACACAAATAATTATTATACATTACCATGGCAACAATTTCAAATGCATTTATGACAGGGCAATGTTTATCGAGTAAAATTGTTTATAATATTAGTAAGATAGTAGGACATTAGCTTAACACAAGTAACAAGTAAGTAGCTTAACACACGTCACTTTTGATTTGCCATACAGTTTGCAGCATCCCCATCGTAAAGATTTGATTTATTATCATGCAATTTTTTTTTGTCACTATCAGGATTAACCGACACTCATAGACAAACCCACAAAGGTTATACAAAGACGTTGCCCTCCTTCCTCCGTCACCTTGCCCATCCATGGACCACAGGCTACGTACAAACCGCACGGAACATCGCGACAGCACATCTGTTACTTTACAACAGTTTCGTGTCAGCTAGAGGTACCATCCCTGCCCAGAATTCAGCTCTTAATGAATAATATTACTAAATACTTACTAAATATTAATTGTGAACTCTGAATGTTTCAGCAATGAATGTGGAAGTGCAAGTGGAGGAGGCCATGTACCAGCCGTCAGAGATCAAAACGGAGGTGCAGGCTTACGATGAGCAGTATGGAGAGACCGAGGACTTCCATGAGGTGAGTATGAGGGCTGTTGTTAAGGTTGGACACCACCAAGGAAAAATGGAACCTTTATATGATCACTTTGTAGTCCATTTCTATGTCAAGACCTTTCGAAAATGTGAGGATCAAGCTAAAATTTATTTGAAATAAAACTGTGGTCTACAGATAACTTTGAGATTTAGATTTCTGTGGGTGTTGATAGTCATGCAAATGCTCTAACTTACTCATTTGGCCCTTATATTAAGTGCCTAGTGCAAACTTACTTTGGCTTAACCCACTTACATATTTAGTATGATGTAGTGCAGTGCTAGTACAGCCGAATTAAGTGCCACGAACGACCGGGAGGTACCTCACATGATACCGCTAAGTGGCCGGCCGGTGTTCTGTATGGAACGTGAGATCCCGGTGGCACAGCAGAGGGGAAGAGAAAGATACATGTGTAGACCTAAAACTGTCCAGTAACAATGACCTATATTTAATGGCTCACACTTGTATCGCTGAGTAGCTGCTACGACCTAGTAGCTCTATTTTCTTTTACACGCATTTAATAATAGCTGAATATTGGCTACAGGGGTCTATCTCTAAGACAATGACAAGGGCTATGCGCAGGACATACTACCGCGGACCCTGTAGTCGAAGCCAAAACCCTCCGACCTTCATAGACCACTATGGACCTAATATTGTTACTAAAAATATGGCTGTTACTGTGAAATAAATCTATATTATTAGTATTATTATTATATTTTTACTGCCCTAATGCCCCTAAAGAAGTTTGTTCTTCAACAACTGTATTAGTACATGTCAATAAGAGTAGTACAGCGTTTGTTCCAGGTGTACCGAGACGAGGAGCTGTACCAGGGCATCAAGGTGGAGGGCCCGGAGGTGGCTTTGTACCCGGATGACCCGGACACACTCTACGAAGAGGTGTATATTTCCGTCGAAGACGCATAGAGGCTTAGCCGGACATTGTCACCTCTGGTGGCTAAGAAAAATTGAGAAAGAGAAGAATAGTGGTGCAGTGACATGAACAAACATACAACTGCATATGATGAGATAGGTTACGACTCAAGTTACGGATCTTCTTATAAGTATGTGGTTATTTGTGGCTTGTTTAAGATTGCGTTAGGTTAGATAGACCTAATATATACAACAACACATCTTCGCCATTTCCCTGTTACTAACAGGTCTAGAACCTTTAGAAACATAGAGAAGTCTTATACGGGCTCATCAATAAATTTTTATTATCATACTACTGCTGTTATGAATACGAAAGTTTGTTTATTATTCGGTCGCACGAAAATTACTGAACGAGTATTCCCGTTCATTGAATTGAATAAATTGAACAGATTTGATTATAATCTGGAAATGAAATAAAAGATTAAAAGTCTGTGTAGTACTTTTTATCCAAGGAAAAATCTAGAGTGAGAACTGAGCAAAGCCCGTAGATGTTGTATAAACATTTATAAAAATATTTATACTACCTATATACTAGGCAAATAAACCTTTATAAGGTTTAATGCGTGCAACTATCGTCTAACACTGATATTTAGGGTCTTAGTCGAGAATATTACCTACATTTATATTAAATACAAAAATAAATAACAGGGATGAAGTAAAAAAGAAGATGTGAACCTACACTTGAGCTCACCAATTTACTTGATTTAATTAATTTATTTATTGCATGGACTTAGTTTTGTGTCAAATTTTAGTTAAATTTTATTTATTACTCGATTTCTTTCAATGCAAAGTAAATAATGATTCGATGATGTGAACAAGGGAGAAAATTTAACACTTGATAAAAAACTGATTTAAGTTTATGTGATGATTTTAAGATGATAATAAATATGAACTTTTTTATAATACAAAGGGGCATTCTGAGCCTTACGATGACCACCGAAATCCATAGCACACTTGTTAATTGTTATGCAGACGTATTGTCCTCCTTACAGCCTTCTCCCAATTGGCCACCGCTACCAAACCATACACAAACCGCGCGAATGGCGACTGTGTAGCTGTGACTACGTTGATATCATGTAAACGAGAGATACCTCACCGGTCGTGTCCGCCTAATTTGGCTAGAGACTTGTGTTATTGTGAATGATCTAATATTGTGTCCAGAAATGGACGATGTAACTCACTAAAAGTGAAGTGCAACAAATTAGATAACCAAATTGTAAAAAACATGTCGATATTAGAATAGCTAGTGTAAATATATTAAGGAATAAATATATTAAATATTAATGTGTTTTATTTATAATCTTATTCGACCAGATATTAAATTAATATCTGTTAAATTTATACCTATAATTTGTTACAAGGAAGGTTGTAAGGAAAAAATAAAAATGTGCAACCAGAATAAAAAACCTTGAGGCAACAACATGTAAAAAGTTGTTTATCGCGTGCGATAATAATCATAATAGTTTATATAGTATAATAAGACAAAGATATACAGTACTGTAACGCCTGCTCCAGATGAGTTGAAGGGGCGTAGCTATTTTTGTGCAGCAGGGTTACCTATCTTGTTAAACTGTCCCTATAACTTTGCCAATCTGGCTGACTGAAGTAGTAAATACGACTTGGATAATATGCTCTATAATATAAATATAAAAATTAATTATGAATCTATAATATAAAAATTAATTTATATTCCTATGTTATTGTATTTATTATCGCATATAATTACAATATATTATTCTTTAATATAATCCTAGCTAGACTTCCATGCTGACTTTATTATATATCTTCCTTGCACTTGGACGTGCGTCTTAGAATAATGAAAAAATCTTACATTGTCTAGGAAAGACAAAATTCAAATTCGTTTTATTGTCCTAATTCTATCTCTCCCTTTTTTAATAAAAAAAACATATCACTTATGTAGGTTTCATCGTTCGTTCGCTCAAATAGTTTCTATAATATAAAAATTAATTTATATTCCTATGTTATTGTAATGCTAAGCACTACAGCATAGACTTAATAAATACAGTACCTACATATACACCGCAAGCTTTCGGAAAAAGAGAATTAGCATCTTAACACCAACATTCGTTCTACTACTTTTCGCTATTTTATTTTTTCATACAAAAATAAATATTTTAGTCCGTCACAATATTCTTTTACTCGGGCCCCTGGTGACGATCTGGATGTGTGCGCTATTCCAGTGCAAATCCACATCGTCGCAACATGCAGAAGTTTTTACCAAAATAAAAGACTGATGTTTTTTAATATTGAATAATGTAAAGTGTAAGCATGTACTGTCACCGGCGCTACGGTGTGTCCTAGTCCATAGATGCGCAGAGTAAACTGCGCGCACGGCGTGTCGGATTACGATGAGTGTATAAGGTCGACAAACCCGTACACAACTGGCGCGGCGGCCACTTAGGGTCAATTCACACCAAAAGCGCGACGAAGCGAAGCGCAGTTTATGTGTCATATGAATTTCAACTTTATAATAATTACTATAATACTTATTATCGCATGAGAAACTCGAACGAGTCGCGCGGATTCCCGCGACTGCGCGAGGATTCGCTGGAATCCGCGCGGAAGTAGCGAGAATTCGATAATAAGTACTACAGTAATGAAAATAAAGTTTAAATTTACTTGACACTAAAAGTGCGCTCTGTTTCGCTGCGCTTCGCCGCGCTTTTGGTGTGAATTGAGCCTTACGAGTGTCACCACAGTACATAAACTAAACCTTACTACTTACCTTTAGTAAGAGGTAATGCCACACTGCATGCAGCCGAATTGGGCCGGCACGACCGGGGAGGTACCTCGCGCTTACACGAGACCGGCGTAAAGTGACAGCTGTGCTGTCGCGTTTCGTGCGGTGTGTAAGTAGCCCGTGGCTCATGGAGGTGGGAGGAGAAAGGACGGCAGCGCATCTGTATAGCCTCTATGCAGATGTCTATGGGCGTCACTAGTCGTGAAAATGGCTTTGACTGCTCGTTTGCCCGCATAAACTAAAAAGTTATGGAGTTATGTCAAATGTCGTAGAAAAAAAGGTAAAAATTGCTAAAATCTTTTTTTATTTATCTATTATATCTTTTAGCTATCTATATCTGAGAGCTTGCTGGTGTTTTACAAATATAATAATAAATAATATCTGTGGACTTTGCACACCACGTTAGCCTAGCCCCGTGCTAAGTACCGTAAGGACTTGTGTTACGGGTACTAGACAACGGAATATATTTAATATGTTTTATAAATTTAAGAAATTGTATGTATTTAAGATTGTTATTATAGAAATACATATAATACATATATAAACATCCATGACCAAGGCAAGATTTGAACCCGCGACCCCTGGCGCAACATGCTCCGCTTATCCGAGCCCTGTACCACTGCGCCAGCCTGGTCGTCAACAAATAACCCTGTATATTATACAATAATATAATATAAAATACAAATAACCTAGTTTAGCTTTATTTTCTGTTACTAATAAAAAAAAAAATTTAATTGCAAATAATATTTATTATGTACTTTTACAGTGAGTTAGTATAATACACAAATATAAAACAATTAAAAATATACAAAGCTTATTCGAAGTGGTCTCCTTTCGCTTTTAAGGTCACTTTGTACTAGGAGCTAGGACGCAGCGGAATTTGGTCGGAAAGCACCTACTACTCGCCGACATAATAATACTTAGGTTTATTAATCTGTGGTAATACCGGCTGGCTTATTTTATTCCTTTGGGGTAAACAAGCAGTCGGAACTTGACTACCTGCGCCCATGCGTGTAATCGGTAAGAGGTCCTGCCCCTCCAATGGGTTATGGGCCAATGGAAACTCCCGAGTTGCACGAAACGATTTCGGCGATCGAGTAAAAATTCTCTAGCCCTCGAACTCTTAACTACATAGTATAAAACAAAGTCGCTTTTCGCCGTCTGTGTGTCTGTATGCTTAGATCTTTAAAATTACGCAACCGATTTTTATGGGATTTTCATAATAGATAGAGTGATTCAATAGGAAGGGTTATATGTATGGGTAATAACTAAATTTTTGAAGTCCGGAATCCACGCGAACGAAGGTGCGGGCGAAAGCTAGTAACTAAATAAATTTACAATAACAGGGTCGTGTTTTTGTTTATATGTCAAAAGGTTTTGGACCCGAGGGTAGTTCAAGATGCATACTGATTAGGTACTATATTCGCTGACCCTGCAGACCATAGATAACATACTAATGTACAGAGAGTCTGCACAATCATTCCTACATTGTCATTCGTGTAATTAACAATTTATTTGCGAATTATAAATTACATGTGTTAGTGTGCACCGTAGTCTCGACGAAGGACCCTACCTTTTATCTGTGATACTTTTATATTTTTTCTTTAGTGCATCTTTATCTGCAGGTAAGTCTTAAGTTTATAATATAGGTATACCTTTCTATTTTGTGATTATCAAATGTGATATTGTAAATACTTAATTATTTAAAATATTTACATAATACTTGTTTTTATTCAATATACCATTGAATAAAAACACATTACGAGAGAATAAAATTTATTTTTTAGATTCTCATAAGTAGGTTTTTCATTTTCCCCATTCATGATATGCTAGTTATACTTAGTACCTATTTATGTAATATACAGTATGTAATAATAATAATAGTAAAATGAATAGATATATCCTATTATTTTTTAATAAATCACAACAAAACAAACACAGTATTCATCAACTAAGTCTCCATTACCGAAATCAAAACTATAGGTAGGTTTACAACTGCAAAAATTGCAATGTTTTATTTTTTATTTTATTAGGGATAACACACAGCTACAATAACATAAATAGGTACTTATATCTAAACCTGCTAATATAAAAGTTATAATGTTGCGCCAACGACATTATCCACATATTAAAACAGCATAGTTTGTATATTAGTTAAGTATTCAAAATTCTTGTGAACCGCAAAGAGCGCCAAAAGAAGTTACATTAGCAATAATGAAAACAATACAAAAAAAATAATAGTGTTCGTGTAATAAATGTATTTGAGAAAAATATACTTAATATAATATCGTCTTAGCCGATTTCGGCTACGGCGGCCGTCTGTATAGAGGCGAGCCATATGCGCAGGACATATTGTAGTGCAGTGCATGTACGCGCAACAACACTCTCTACCCCCTCATTCACATATTCCGATAGGATGGCATCGGCAGTCCGACACGACCGGTGAGAAATCAGGCGCAGGACCGACGGCTTAACGTGCTCTCCGAGGCGCGGGGGTGTAAAACCGCCAACTTCCTGACTCCGGACTGTTATTAGAAATTGAAAAATCCCAATAACATTTGTTGGTCCGACCCGGGATTCGAACCCGGGACCTCACGTCTGTGGTTGAACATGCTTACCACGCCACGAGGCAGTCAATACTTAACATAGTGATGGCATATAAGGCATTGACAAATAGAAGAGAAAAAAACAATAATTGTGGATTCCTATGAGTGACTATGAGCTGATTGTGGACATTATTAATAAGAGGTAGTGCCACGCTGCATGCATGCATGTATTGGGCGCGCATGACCAGGGAGGTACCTCTCGCTTACACGAATCGGGCCTAAAGTGACAGCTGTATTGTCGCGTTTCGTGCGGTGTGTAAGTAGCCGGTGGTCCGTCAAGCGAGGACGAGAAAGGAAACGCATCTCTAAGCGGATGTCTACGGGCATCGCGTCTATGGTGGTTATGAGAATGTCTCCGACTGCTCGTTTGCCCCTTTATACTATAAAAAAAAATCGATCCATAAAATTGGTGTTGTACGAGTCCACCATGCGGCGCAGAGGACATCTCGCACTAGAATGTATTGCTGTTTTATTTTTCTCATGTTAGTGTTATTTTTAGTATCTTCGGTGTACATTCGTTATTTATATTCCATAACAAGCACACCAAGTAAGTACGCCAATAATTTTGTTGATTTCATTTTTCAATGTGAGATTATTTTTCGATAGTCACAATTTTTTTTTTAATAATTACCTAAGCTTGCACTGTTACTTTTCTATATTTTTATACTACATAATTTTTTTATAAGTGTACTTGGCTGCAAACTTAACTGTGAAACTATTTTGGTCTTTCGATGGGCACGATATTGCCTACACACGACACGGCCTCGTGAGGCCCTTTTCACTGAACTTGGACAGATATCCTGCAGCGTGTCTAGATTATCTTGTGATTAAAAAAACCGGCCAAGTGCGAGTCCGACTCGCATACCTAGGGTTCCGTAATCCATGGTTTTCAATTATTGTAACTTTACGCCTGCCGTTTAAGTTGACAAACGTATATAAGCGGTTGCTCACACACATTTAGTAGGCAACGAATTACAGTTGTAAGTTGATAATGATTTTTCCAATGATCTACATATAATTTACTAGTTTTCAGATTAATTCTTACACATGTGCTATAAGTTCTTACTTCTTGCCAAATTTCACAACTCCAGGTCAACGGGAAGTACCCGATAATTTTTTGGTTTTCGACAAAGTACGTTTTCATACAAAATTTGTGCATAATGGGCTATAACTTTTTATTGCGTTAACTTAGAAGTGTCATTTTTTCAAGGCATTAAGACGTAACTGACCTCCGTATTTGACAAAAATTTCAGCTTAATCCCTTCACGCGTTTTAGAGAAAAAGGTCTTGGCAGACGTACAGACAGACGGACTACAAAGTGATCCTATAAGGGTTCCGTTTTTTCTGTTTGAGATACGGAACCCTAAAAAGGAGAGGGGAATGTAACGTTTTTACTAGTCCTTAGTGTTATGTTCAAAGATAACTTGTGAGAGAAAAGGGTCTTGACAGACGTACAGACAGACGGACAACAAAGCGATCCTATAGGGGTTCCGTTTTACGATACGATACAGAACCCTAAAAAGTAACAAACAGGCAAAAAAACAACAAAAAGTATTAACGCCTAATTTTAGGCCTTTTTAAATGCCCTTGACTGAGATATAAACATCATTCACAAGACCAGATACTCTCTAACCTTATCTCAGATACAATCTTTATCTGAAGTAGCCTTAAGTTGCAGCTGGATAGATATATTGTGAGTTAAATTACCTTTCTATTATCGACAGCAGGGTTGCTGGTGCAAATCTAAAATCAATGTACAAACGGCAAAAAATCAAACTTGGCCCACCACTCGTTCCACCGTTGCTCCTCCTGCGTCGCTGGGAAAGACAGTGACATCACAATAGGTCACACGAGCAATCGGTGAGTAGATGGAGAGTGATAACCGTTGCCCCTAGACGTACTTACATACATAGTTGCTAATGCATTATCTGGGCTCTCGCATTTCACACCGGTAATAAAACGTTTGTTGGGGTTGGTATTTTCCGTTCGATCCGTGACGTTTCGCATCTTTTATTTGAAGTTACTTTAATCGAGGTTTTTAACTTCATAATGTCTTATTAATTCATTAAACAATCTAAGTAGGTACAAGTAGGTGATTAAGGTGGTGAACAATAATTAAATTAATTCTTAATGCCATAATAATTTAAATAAGGTGCACTAAATAAAATTAAAAGGCAAAAGTTCACTTAGACACGTATAAGATTAAAATAATAATTTTGAATTTTCTTTTATTCTACTTGAGCCAAGTCTTGGCTTATTACGTACGAGTTTTTTTAAATCGATAAACAAGAAGCAGATAATTAAAGACTTGTTTAAACTTCGTGTTTTTGTGTACTTGTAGAGTTTAAGAAGATGGAGGAGTTGCCGAAGGGGTTCCTGAAGATCCGCGGGGACGCGCTGACGGCGATACGGCGGCAGATCAACCTGGGCGGGCCGGGGGAGATGCGGGAGGCGGTGAGGATCCTGGGGGAGTGGGTGAAGCAGCAGGAGCACTTCCGGACTAAGGATTTCCGTAGGGTTTATTTATATTTGAGTGACGACTTCATTAGCGACGTTAGGACAGGAAGATATGTGGAGTTCGCGTCAGCAACATGCCAGCACAAGAAGGTGGAGCTACCCTAAGTCGTCTCGCCGTCTTGTATTTAGTAGCACACCACTAAATGTACGCAATACACTGTTAATTGATAGATTTAAGTTTTCACTTCTATTGTCAGTAATTAGGAGTAGCCATTTCGTATGGCTCTGCTTAGGATCCTATACTATAATATCTAAGCTTCGTTACCATTTTTCGGCGGCTGGCGTGAAACGATGTTAATTACAATTAAATGAATAATTATTATTAATTAAATTATTTTAAGGGCGTTAGACGACAAGAGGCCTGAGTAATACCTAACGGTAATAAGTTAAAGAATAGAATAGAAGAGGTTTATTAGGGATATTTTTTATTCTTTTTTTTTTTTTAGATAGAATCTACGCTAGCAGACTGAAAGCCCATTGCAGCTTCATCTGTATGAGAGGCGAGTGCCCTAAGGTAGCTCGAGCCTCTGTAATTTGTGGTCGGTGGGGGTGCAGACCTCCCCTTCTTTCCCAGCTAATCTGGGAGGAGGCAAACCGGAATATTGCGATTAATAGGTTATACTATTATTATCTTGGCCAGGAGGACAGATAGAGGCTATACAGATGCGCTGCCCTTCTTTCTCCCACCTGCTGGCTACTTAAACACATCACGAAACGCGCATCACTTTTCGTGTAAGCTAGAGGTACCTCCCCGGTCGTGTCGGCCCAATTTGGCTACATGCATGCATGCAGTGTGGCACTACCTCTTACTAGACCTCGCCATATACTGATAAAGACGTTTGTTGCCAGCCCCGCGCTACCTGGAGGCGACGATAGTGGCGTGCAAGGGGTCCATAGAGCGAGCCAAGTTGTCGCTGGACAAGTTGTGCACCATGAGGACGCTGGTGCCGGACAAGTTCCAGCCGTGGGATGTCAAGCGGGCGTACCAAATGTTGAAAGAGAATGAGTAAGTTTCTTTAATGGCCTGCGCAGATGAGGGATTTTAGTCCGCGGACTTGTTTGTCCGCTAAAATGGAACACTTAGGTACAACTGTATGGAGTAACGCAAACGAGGGATTAAAAGTACCGCGTACAAAAAGTCCCCCGAATAACCGAGGACATGCAGAGAGCGGACCGGACAAAAGTACGCGGGAGTCCACGAAAATAATAGAACTCTAGTGAGTAAGTGAAGCAACGCACACGGTGGACCTTAGTTCGCGTTGCGCTCTCGATAGCGAGGCACGTTCCGGGCAACAAATGATCGCCCACCGTGTGCTTTGAATACGCAGTAAATCCGCGGGGACTTT
>LUGF01044160.1:114407-132252 GCA_001625245.1 Calycopis cecrops
AAAAAAGCAATTTTTGGTGAAAAACGTATATGTTATCATGAGTATCTAATTTAAATAACATACGTATGACACGAGTGCTTAAGGCATGCACATTTGGTTTTACCAAACTTTTTAATACTATCTTTTATTCTACTTGAGCCAAGTCTTGGCTTATTAGTTATTACGTACGAGTTTTTTTAAATCGATAAACAAGAAGCAGATAATTAAAGACTGTTGTTTAAACTTCGTGTTTTTGTGTATTTGTAGAGTTTAAGAAGATGGAGGAGTTGCCGAAGGGGTTCCTGAAGATCCGCGGGGACGCGCTGACGGCGATACGGCGGCAGATCAACCTGGGCGGGCCGGGGGAGGTGCGGGAGGCTGTGAGGATCCTGGCGGAGTGGGTGAAGCAGCAGGAGCATTTCCGGACTAAGGAATTCCGTAGGTTTTATTTATATTTGTGGGACAACTTCCTTAGCGACGTTAGTACAGAAAAATATGTGGAGTTCGCGTCAGCAACATGCCAGCACAAGAAGCTGGAGCTATCCTAAGTCGTCTCGCCGTCTTGTATTTAGTAGCACACCACTAAATGTACGCAATACACTGTTAATTGATAGATTTAAGCTTTCACTTCTATTGTCAGTAACTAGGAGTAGCCATTTCGTATGGGTCTGCTTAGGATCCTATACTATAATATCTAAACTTCGTTACCATTTTTCGGCGGCCGGCTGGTGTGAAACGATGTTAATTATAATTAAATGAATAATTATTTAAGGGCGTTAGACGACAAGGGGCCTGTGTAATACCTAATGGTAGTAAGTTAAAGAATAGAATAGAAGAGGTTTAATAGGGATATTTTTTTATTATATTTTTTTTTATATATATGGACAAACGAGCAGTCGGAGTCATTTTCATGACCAGCGACGCCCATAGACATCCGCATAGAGGCTATACAGATGCGCTGCCCTTCTTTCTCCTCCCACCTGCTGGCTACTTAAACACAGCACGAAACGCGAAAGCACAGCTGTCACTTTTCGTGTAAGCTAGAGGTACCTCCCCGGTCGTGCCGGCCCAATTGCCCATGCATGCAGTGTGGCACTACCTCTTACTAGACCTCGCCATATACTGATAAAAATGTTTGTTGCCAGCCCCTCGCTACCTGGAGGCGACGATAGTGGCGTGCAAGGGGTCCATAGAGCGAGCCAAGTTGTCGCTGGACAAGTTATGCACCATGAGGACGCTGGTGCCGGACAAGTTCCAGCCGTGGGATGTCAAGCGAGAGTTCCAGGTGTTGAAAGAGAATGAGTAAGTTTCTTTAATGGCCTGCGCAGTCTTTTTGTCCGCTAAAATGGAACACTTACAACTGTATGGAGTAACGCAAACGAGGGATTAAACGTACCGCGTACAAAAAGTCCCCCGAATAACCGAGGACATGCAGAGAGCGGACCGGATAAATGTACGCGGGAGTCCGCATAAGATAGAATGTAATAACTCTAGTGAGTAAGCCAAGCAACGCACACGGTGGACTTTAGTCCGCGTTGCGCTCTCGAGAGTGAGGCACGTTCCGGGCAACAAAATATGTTCGCACGCCGTGTGCTTTGAGTACGCAGTAAATCCGCGGGGGACTTTTTATTCGCGGAGCGTACTGTTGTCTCTTGTTCTAACTGATCCATGCCCACTTTAGACATCAAACAAAAAAAATGTGTGCTTTAGACCAAACGACGACGGCGAGACATAACTAGCTCTAAGAGGAAGAGAGAAAGAAAATGTGCGCGCGCACTGCTATCTTGCTCGTACAGTAATATAAGAAACGGGGAGTTCCGTGTCTTTCAGTCTTCACTAACTTATATCTCCCCCTCAACTTCCTCCTCGACCGATCACACTGTTCGTAACGCTTTCATCACGTATTCATAAGCTTACTCCCCAAGTCAAGCGAGCGTAAAGAAGTTTTACTTCAAAAAGTCTTTCATAGTACAGGGATAGCTAATAGCTAGTCAGTACTGTAACGTAGGTATAAGACCTCTTTGGCCGAAGCCGAATAGAACCTTTGAAAGTGTATAGTTTTAATAAAAAAAAATAGATATTCGAATTCTTCTAGAAGGAGAATTTGAATATTGTCTGTCTTTGACAGACGTAGGATTTTTTGATTCGAGAACGCACTCCGAAGGTGCGAACAAATAACATTTTAGCTAATACTAGACATTATTGTATTGTGAATTATTACAATAAACGTGTCTCTCACTTACGTGTTTCCCTTATAGTGTCCCATGTAAGCCAGATTTGGCATAGATTGTAACTAGGAAGTAACAGTTGAAGAATATAGGTGACGCTGCACTCAAATACGCCCCCATAGACATCTTCAACGAGTGCAGTCGCCACAGTACCTACCTATTGGTACCGAATTCGACTGAAGCTTCGCCATAGTTGATAGTACTATTTCTTTCACTCTTACGTAATTAAAAACAAAATGCGTGCAGATTTTATAAAGTGAGAAAATCTGCCAGACACTTTTCTGATCATATTAGAATAATAAAAATAAACGATATCGAACGCAATATGAACTTTTAATTCCACAAATACACAGAATGTATGTATGTACGTAGCTGGTAAAATGATCTCTATGTATATGAAATTCTCGTGTCACAATGTTAGTTACCATACTCTTCCGATACGTCTCGACCTATTCTCGTGAAATTTTGTGTGCATATCGGATAGATCTGAGAATCGGCCAACATCTATTTCAACTCGATATTACCACGGGATCGAAACTTACGCGGATGAAACCGCGGAGCGCATCTAGTAAGTACATAAGTAATAGCTACGTTAACATATTAAGTGCGATTTTCGCATATGCAATTAAATGAACATAAAACACTTGAGACAAGTTGTTCGCCCAATAACTGGTGTAGCTTCGTTATAGACTTGTATAGTTTGTGAAAACGGATTGGAATCCTTAGACTAGAGAACCTTTTTATGGGTAGGGATGCTCCTAAAGGCCCTTAAACCTTACGGAGCCTGCTTAAGCCCTTCTAAGCCCCCGCCTGGAACTAAATCGCGTGTTATTAGATGTCGCGATTATCAGCGTAGTCATAATGTTAATATGACTCCTTCGAATCCCGCGCACGGTATATTTTTTTATAGTATAAGGGTCAACTCACACCAAAAGCGCGGCGAAGGGCAGCGAAGCGGAGCGCAGTTTATGTGTCATATGAATTTCAACTTTATTTTCATTGCCATAGTACTTATTATCGAATTCTCGCGACTTCTGGAGCATTCAAGCGACTTCTCGAGCAGTCGCGGGAATCCGCGCGTCCCGGTCGAGTTTCTCATGCGATAATAAGTATTTATTATAAAGTTGAAATTCATATGACACAAAAACTGCGCTCCGCTTCGCTGCCCTTCGCCGCGATTTTGGTGTGAGTTGACCCTAAGGGACAAACGAGCAGTCGGAGCCATTTTCATGGGTTTCTATTGCCTATTTCTAAATGCCTTCTAATGCCCGCATTGAGGCTGTACATATGCGCTGCCCACCTTCCCCCACCTGACGTCACCGGCTACTTCCACGCCGCACGAAACGCGTCACTTTACGCCGGTGTCGGGTAAGCGAGAGAAACAACTGCAGCAGTCGATTCTGCCCGAAGTTGAAGCACAGATTAATAAACTTAACAGATACTTCACTCCCATACAAAAGTGTCAATACCTACCGCTATAATTACCTACAAAATCTCGCTCATGTTCGCAACGAAGAAAAATGCACCTTATTTACGCGACTATCGAGATGCAGATTGTATGGCTTACGTGCAAACACGTCATAGAACAAATGCGTAAGGGTTGGTAGATTTTAGTAATATTTAACAAATATTGTGAAATATTAATAATTTTTATTCGTGAACTAGTTTAATAGATGTATACATATTATTCAGTATGAAACTAAAGATGTTTTTAGATGTAATAATCCATAGCACAAATAAAAACGGATAAATAATAGTTAATAAAAATGTTTCGTTTGTCCCCTATAGGTACCTACTGTACCTACTATAAAAAAAGCAACGGGTAGGTACTAGAAAAAATAAGTACCTAAGTACCTATATAATATTTATATATACAATACATGTACGTTTTAGGTTTCCGTACCTAAAAAGTAAAAATGGGACCCAATTACTAACCCTCTGCTATATGTCTGTCACTAGACTGTATCTTATAAACCGTGATAGTTAGAACGCTGAAATTTTCACAAAATAAATAATAATTAAATAAAAATTAAGTAAATATAAAACATGGGCTCCCGTACAACAAAAGTAATGTTTATGCATTCTTTACTCGATATTAATAAACAGGTAGAAACTTGAATAAGTATTTGAAAAAGTAAGTATTTGGAAATATATTACGTATAATAATAAATAGGTATCTAACACATCAAAAACACAAAAAATATTATAATCCGTGCACCTAAACGCGGTACGATTTTCATTGTTTTTTTTTTTACTTTTATACCCATGCACTTCACAATTGTTGCTTGGTTTCGGCTTTTTTTACTAAACGCGAAAATCGTACAGTGCACAATATGTGAACGCACGAGCGTGCGACGGCCCTGTGTCGCAGATATCTTCGAAGATAGCCCGAGCCGTAGGTATAAAACGCGTGACCTCGAGCGAGTGACGGACGCCTGGTTGAAGTATCCTGAGGCTACAGACTATTATATTTACTTTAATAATCAGAAATACATTGATAAATATCTAAACCCTGATCGGGATTCGAATCTAAGACTTTTGACGTCGCAGTAATTTTTTTTAAGTATAAAAAGGCAAGCGAGTAATCGGAGCCAATTACATGACTACCGACGCCCATAGACATCCGCATAGAGACTACAGATGCGCTGCCCTCCTTTCTCCCCGCACCTCCATGGGCCACTGGCTACTTACACACCAGACGAAACGCGACAGCACAGCTGTCACTTTACGCCGGTGTCGTGCAAGCGAGGGGTCCGGTAGTGCCGCCCAATTCGACTACATGCAGCAGCTGGCACTACCTCTTACTGGAGCCGTAGAGAGTTAGAACATAGTGCTGTGTCGGATTCAGCTCAACATCATTGCTGCGTTGCAACGTAAATGGTACTCGCTTGACACACGCCCACAAACATCTGCAGCGCTGCTCATTGGCGTGCACGTCTGTGTCCAGGTTCCACCTCCTCCTCCCGCAGCAGACGGAGGACCACAAACGAGTCCACCTCACCAAGACGACCACATTCGACGAGTCGATCATCAACATGCTCTACAAGGCTACGTATGCGGTACAAGTACTTTTATATTGTATAACTAGATCAAAGTAGGCAAACCTTTATACGTAACGTGCCAATTTTGTAAAAAAAAATATTAATGAGGTCATAGACGAGCCATCAAATAATTTTGACCTTGTGATAACTGGAAAAATAATAATACAAAAAAGTGTGTGCTTAAGACACACAACTGAAGTAAAACTTACAATGACATGTTATATGATATACGAGAGGTACCTCCTTGGTCATGCCGGCCCAATTCGGCTGCATGCAAGCATGCAGTGCAGCACTACCTCTTCGTTTGTCCCTCTATACCTATACAGGGTTATTTTTTGGTCACCGGCCAAATTTTCAGGTTTGGTTCAGAATCAGTAATACATTATATTTATGAAATAAAAAATATTAAAAAAATAATTACATACAATTACTTTGTCCCATGTTGTAAAATATATTTCTTGGTCACCACGTGCACCACGCTCGCGACTCGCGGTAGCCCGAGGTCACTGGCCTTGAAGTCGATACATTTCGTGTCGTAACAACAATTCGATGTATTTTTAAGGACCATTTGAAATCGATTTTTATTTAGTAAAATATTACAATTAGACGATTAAATTTAAAACACACTCTTGGAATGATGTCTACTCCCTTATTTTAAAATTTGGCCGGTGACCAAAAAATAACCCTGTATATTTAAGGATTCTTTATTGTAAAATAGGGGAGAGCTGGGTTAATACTAACAGATTTGGTGTTATGGTTTATATTTTCAATAATAATAATTAACTTTTTGATTTATTTTTGGTATTATTACATGATTTGGCTAAATAGCTATGATATCAGGTACAAAAATCATCAGCTGGGTTAGTGCTTACAGAAAGAGAATTATCCAATCTATCGATATCTATTAAATCTATACTTACTAATAATATAAAACTGAAAGTTTGTTTTTTGTTTGTTTGTTTGAACGCGCTAATCTATGGAACTGCTGATCCAATTTGAAAAATTCTTTCAGTCTTAGGTGAGGAAGGCCATTTGGTGAGGAAGGCTATAGACTACTAGTTTAACCGACTGTGGTAAAAAACGGATTCACCTAAACGAAGTTGCGGGCGTCCGCTAGCACTTAAATAAAATTTCATTTATAATAATGAAAATGTTTTGGTGTGTTTAGGTTTAAACAAATTAGAACTTTTTGTAAGAGGAATTGAAATAATATTTTTTTACACTTTATTAATTAAGTACAAAAAATAATCAAGTCAAAATAATTGCAAACAAACAATATAGTATTTTTGGCTATAAAATAGATTTGATTTACAACAATTTGATTCATGGAGCTGGGAGGAGAAATGAGGAATAGCCTTAATGCGGATATCTATGGGCGTCGGTAGTCATGAAAATGGCTCCGACTGCTCGTTTGCCCCCTTATACCATAAAAAAAAAAAACAAACTGTAATTCATTTTCACGAATAAATAAATCTTAAATCAATTTATTACAAAGCATGAAAACTTCTTTTTCTTCTCAATCCGAGATCACAGAGCACAACTATTATAAGGGATGACTTACCGGAAAATGTCAAGTTGGGACACGTTTGGCTCTGTATATTGTTTTTTTAAACCAAGCCTCATATCTTTAGTATTTCTCGTTTGGCGGCTAAAGCTTGTTAATTCTTACCCCCGTTAACACCAGCCCCGCTCTCCCCTACATTTTCCTGCTAGGCATTTTTTTTCCGTGTCAATTTTCTTGATACGAATCCTAGGTCTAGACGTTCTGTTAATCATTTTTATAATTAACTTGCTTACTTTGCCTATGCCGGTTTTTGTTTATGGTCCTCATCTATATTGTCTGTGGCAGATGATGGACTACACGAGGATACAAGACTACAACTGCGGCTTCAACGTGCTTATAGACTTCACTGATGCGGACATTATGGAGGCAATCAAGAATGTCAACCTGAACGACTTCAAGACCGCCTACCAGATAACTACAGTGAGTGTTACAAAGTTCATCGCTTACCCTGTCGTGAAGGTCAAGAAAACATGTCGTGTCCTACATGTCTGGTGAAGGCTTATAATAAGAATAGTAGGCTATCCCGCATGTGTGCCGACATGAATCTGATGCTAACAGATCCTGGGTAACCTCATCCATCCATCCTTTTTGGTTTACGCGGGAAACTCTTGTGCGAAGTTACAGAATCCTCACCCCTTACAGAGTGACTTACCTTCCTGTTTCAGGAATGTTTCAAGACCAGAGTTAACAGAGTGGACATTGTGACGTCGTCAAAGCTCATCGAGACCTTTCTAAATATCATCAAACCGTTCCTCAAGAAGAAGATCGCAGACAGGATCAAAGTCCACAAAACGTACGAAAGTCTCCACGAGTATTACCCCAGAGAGATCCTGCCGAAAGAATACGGAGGTGACGAGAAGACGCTTAGGGAATTGCAAGGTCGGTAAAGTAAACTTTTTACTCTTTAGTATTCAGGGCACTGTTTTATGTTGAACAAAAGCATCGCAGATCATGACACGGTTATATTTTTTCTTCATAGCTGTATCCAAGTTACGTGGTAAAAATAAAACTATTGTATTGATTGACAATGATAACTTTCAATCAGACAGGTTAAAAATAGATTTTAATTCCATGCGTAATATGACCGAGGTAAATGAAGCTACTCCATACGTTTTACGCTCCTTAAAATCCAGCATTTAAGCAAACACTAACAATAAAGTACCACGTAGACAAAGAAATAAACAAAGATGGATGACAGCTGGTTTACTTAAATGTGTCAATAATCATGATCTACTTTATGTTAAACTCAAGAATGACCCTAAGAACAATATACTTCTTGGATCTCGCAAAGGCCTTTGATAGGTACAATTTCTATTCCCATTCTAATTAAAAAGATGGAACTCATAGGTAAGTCATAGACATCAATACGTACGAATTGGGGAATGGTCGAACGATGAGCTCCCTATAACTTACGGCGTTCCTCTAGGCAGTATATTGGGTCCTACCCTATTTTAGATCTATATTAATGAACTCCTACAACTATTGCTAAAAAACGGCAACGTATGTAGTACATATGTATGTAGATGACACTGCCCTGATCTTCTATGGTGCGACTTGGGAGGTGCTTTTTAGTTACGCCCAATCGGGACTAACCTTTGTAACTAAGTAGCTGGCAATATTTTTTTTTTTTATAGCATAGGAGGCAAACGAGCAGTTAGGTCACCTGATGTAAAGTGAACACCACCGCCCACAGACATCCGTAACACCAGAGGTCTAACAGATGCGTTGCCGACCTTTGAGGAAAGAATAAGCTCTTTTCTTGAAGATCCCTAGGTCGTATCGGTCCGGAAATACCGAGGGGGGCAGCTGATTCCATATTGCAATGGTGCGTGGGATGAAATTGCGCTTATAGCGCACAGTAGTAGACTTCGGAGGATCTAAGATAATTACCGGATAATTACCTAATTGGTAACCTTAAATGTCGAGAAATCCTGTTACTTAACTTTCTCTCTCACAAAAGCAGGACAGCCTGTCAGTGCCTCAGACCAATTTACTCTTATAGCTCATTCCCACTTATGCACCGTACCTGTTGTTGTCGGAGACTTTTTGTTTCCGCAAAACACACAAGAATCTGATAATCATATACGGCCCTTTCTGCAGCGACATAATAACAAAACACAGTCTAGCACACACCAACATCAATTTCATATAACGAACACTCGCAGTACTTGTACGTTCTAATGTCCAGATGAATTCATGGAGGAGCTGTCTACGGCGGCGCACGTGGAGTTCATGCGGCGCATGTACGAGACCAGGACGGACGAGGCGCGCCGCTCGCAGTACGAGTTCAATGACCTGTACGCCGGCACTGTCGGCACCTTCAGAGCCCTCACTGTGGACTGAATACAGCAGTGGTCTCGAAACTAGAAATCTGTAGAATGTACGCAGCGCCGGACGCAGGTAGGGGCTTAGGTTAGGACCACAGCCCCGGGGCCTGTAAAGGCTGTAAGATCATTTCTGTACCCAAAAAAGGCCCTCTTTTCGACTGCAAAGTCTTTACAAGCCAGAGCTTAGTCCGGCGCTGAGTGTACTATTTTCTTACCTTACATCGGTAGAGGGAAGAAAACTATAATATATGTTTATACAATGCCTATTGTAAAATAAATAGCCATTTTTGAGGTCGGTAGATGGAAAATCTATAATACTTACCAAATTTTGTCATATATAACTATAAATTTTACGTAGGAATATAAAGATTTTAGTATTCACTTCTATAAATTTGTTGTTTTAACAAAAATAAACTGTCTAATTTTACACCAAACTCTGTGTTGTATTATTTGTATGCAGCTAAGACAGGGTGGGTAACAATTTTAACCGCGATTGGTAGGGCAGGACTACAATATCGAATAATACTCACATCAAAAAAGTCTAAGCAACACATACAAATTTAAATTTTACAATGTGTTTTGGCATTCAATCCTTACTATTTCTTACTCATATTATTTTTTAATGATTTTTTTTATTAAACAACAATTGTTTTATTTAATATCTTAAATAACAATAGTACGAGTAAATACTGTATATTATGCACGTAGTAAAATACCTAATCAAAAAATGAAAATGCTAAACAAAATTAAATGGTTGTACAAAAATTGCATAAATTAATATAAAGTGTGGCCGCCTCTGTTATTGAGAACTTGCTGGCACCGATTATTCATAGAATCGATGAGACTGTTAATGTTATCCTGCGGAAATTGCTTCCAATGACATTTTAGAGATTGACTTCTTCCCGCTTGCAACATCCCTACAGCTCCTTGCATTTCACCTGCGGTCATATGACGTCGCTTCATGACGAAAAAAATGTCTTAAAATTCATATTATTCAAAGCTATTTTCAAATTATTGTTTAAATTATAAAATTAAATTAAAATACTAACTTTTAATTAACAAAAAAAACGGCATACAATTCGAACAAATGCATTCGCTTTTGAATTTGTATAAAAAATAAATGACTTTTTTAGGACATACTGGCTGGTTATGTCCTCTAGATCAAAAAGTTTTCATAGAAATTACCTATTCGGTTAGAAATAGTAAAAAAGACATTGTAAAATTGAAATTTGTATGTGTTACTTAGACTTTTTTTATATATTTAGGGAGCGTTCAAGTATTACGTAAGGCAATTTAGGGGGAGAGAGGTCCCGTAAAACGTTACGATACGTTACAGGGAGGAGGGAGGGGGGTTTCGAAGAACATGTTACGTAACATGGTTTTTAACATTATTGTTTATATAGTGATAATTATATAACATCAAGTGTTATTTTAAAGAGATACATATGTAGAGACAATAAGCGACAATTTAAAAGTAGAAAATAATATCAACAATTTTGACAAATGAGACGTTTTTTTGTTCAATGTAGGTAAAATATGCTGAGTTGTGTGTTACGTAACGTTTAGGGTGGGAGGGGGCTCTATACAATAAATTTACGGCGCGTTACATGGGGGGAGGGGGGCTCAAAAATCTTCAAAAATTGCGTTACGTAATAATTGAACGCTCCCTAAGTTAGACAAGGGTTGGGTTGGTGTGACGTCTGAGCACTTGGTCAAGGTGGCGGGGAGCCGTTGGATGCAAGTGGCTGGTGACCGCGACCTGTGGCGCTAAATGTGGGAGGCTTGTGTCCAGCTGTGGACGTCCTCTGGTGGATGAAGACTTCTGTATCCGTGACGTCAGGTCCCAGGAAGGGGAGAGTGGTTAAACGAGGGGGCACTTAAATAATTTGTAGGGAGTCAAGAATTGCACGTTGGGGATCAGAGCTGGTGAGCAAACTCCCGCGCATCTCCCGCGATTCGCTCCGTATACCGAGAGGAGGGTAGGAGCATGGATGGTGGGTAAGTAATGATAATGAATGTATGTATAAATACCGACAAATCGGTAGGTTCGAGACCACTGGACTACAGCCTCGGTTAGGTGCGCTTACACGAGCGAAAAAAAATTAAAACAAGTGATAAGTCAGTAAGAGGTAGTGCCACGCTGTATGCTTGCATGCAGCCGAATTGGGCCGGCACGACTGGGGAGGTACCTCTCGCTTATACGAGACCGGCTTGAAGTGACAGCTGTGCTGTCGCGTTTCGTGCGGTGTGTAAGTAGCCGGTGGCCCATGGAGGTGGGAGGAGAAAGGGGGGCAGCGCATCTGTATAGTCTCTATGTATAGTCTCTATGCAGATGTCTATGGGCGTCGGTAGTCATGAAAATGGCTACAACTGCTCGTTTGCCCCCTATACCATAAAAAAAAAGTCAACAATGGACGCCTGCGGCATGAAAAAATAATAATAAATAAGAAATCGCTCCAAATGCGCCGAGCATCAATTTGTCTAAATGTTTACTTTACTAATTGATATTCATCACAAACATATTCATATTGGGCTAAAATGCAACAATTTTAGACCTATAATCTATAACTTTAGACCAAGTAAATAATCTGAGCAGCTGGGTTACGCGGTATGCCGGACTCTTACCGGCCCCTTTAACCCCTTTAACCCCCACTGTGTTTTCTCCTCGCACCGTAAGGCGGGAACACGGGCACACTTTTCCACTCATCCGGTGCCTGACCGATCCCGCAGCGTCTCCACGTGGAGCATGGAGATCTCCGCGCCCCTATCCACAGCGCGACGGACCCACTCCGAGACCATCACCCTGGGACCAATCATTAAACGGTCGCAGAGGACAGGGAGGACAGTAACGACACGACTGCGGCCCCTCCGCCAAGGCATCTGACATATGATTTGCGCATCTGACGGTGCGCCCTCGTTCGGTCGAATGAGATGTCGCACGGCAACCTGACACCTCCCCTCCCGCGACCCCTCCTGGTTGCGGAGGCCAGAAAACTCCGACCCCGGACGCATTCAGAGCAAGAAGTAAATTATCATTCATTGGTCTTTTGTCACCATTTAACTAATAACTCATTAGTTATTCCACCAAACTTCGCGTTTATTTAATTTTTTTTTTAAACTTAATTTAAATTACAAATTATTTGTAAGAATTAAAATTAATATAAAAAATACATAATTAATATTGTGTTATTTTATTACTGAGCGAACTGATTTTCTTATAGCATAAGGTGGTAAACGAGCTGTCGGAGCCATTTTCATGTCTATGTCCGTAGACATCCGCAGAGAGGTTATGAAGATGCGTTGCCCTCCTTCCTCCTCCACCGGCTACTTACACACCGCACAAAACGCGATAGCACTGCTGTCACTTTAAGCAGGTTTCGTGTAATCGAGGGGTACCTTCCCGGACGTGCCGGATCAATCCGCAGCATTATAGTGCCAGTGTGACACGACCTCTTACCTCTTACTACCTCTTACTATTACTGTTATGTAATCAGGTTGTCGTACCAGTCGGCACGTCGCGGCGACTGAATGTGATTGCCTTCCCTCTCGTTCCCTCCCAGTTGCACGATGTTATGCAAAATTACATTTTGAACGTCCAAAATTACACCTACTTAAACTTGCTTGCTTAATGAATTTAATAAATATCTAGAAATTTACAATTACATTCAGCAATTTACATTGTATTAAATTTCGAAAAACACTGTGTTCGTTCTAGGGCTGAATGTTTGTTGAATTGGTTTAATGGATTGAATAAAGGACACGTTATCTTGTCAAGGCTGTATTGCGAATGAATGTAGGTATATAGGTAACGATGCGATTAATAAAATTATTTTAATACTACAGGCGTAAAACGCGGTGCTAATAAATATTGCACAACAATTTACATTACAAGCGCCTGTAAGAAATGAATATATAACAAATTCACTATTAACTTAAAGGATGTATATAATATGTAAACTGGGTCTGAACACACAGTAAGTAAGTAATAAAATAACAAGTACAGAAAAAAATGTATGGAAATTTTTATACACCAGGTTTGGTTAGACTGAGACTGATCTTCAGTCAAACCTTCACAATCTGGGGATACAGCCCATTTGAGAATCTTTGGATATGATTAGAACTCTGATATTTTCGTCATCTAGAAAGCCATAATCACACGCTTGAAATCTAAAACTTTTTGGCATAGACTTAATAAAAAGTACTTTTTATTTAGTCTATGCTTTTTGGTCGGTAGATCAATTAGTTCCGAAGTTAAGCTAACGTAAAATTTCACATTTTCGACATTGACTGACTTATTCACTCGTTGATTATTATCATAGTAGAACTGGTGCTTTCCAATTCCCATAGACCTAGAACGCTGAAATTTAGTACAGAGATAGAATTTAAGTCGCACATAAAGTAAAAACTATCTAAACTAGGATCATGGAAGATCTGGACTTAACCTGGTGACCTTAAAGTAGCAGCGTTTTTACGAGAATTATTCGATTAACTGTATTCTAACAAAAAAAATATTTAGGTCAATAATTATTATGTACTATCACTCACCCGCGTAGTTATTTAGAACTAGTACTAGCACTCGTCACTAGATGGCGCTGACTGTATTTTAAATCGCGCTACCGACTTGTATTTCTGGCAAACTATCTACATTATAAAAGGAAGTCCCCTAAATATTATAAAAGGAAGTCCCCGGCCGCGTCTTTTTGTCTGTCTGAACGCGATAAACTCAAAAACTATCGAACGGGCTTTTTATACGGTTTTCAACAATCGAAAGAGTGATTCTTTAGGAAGGTACGTGAAAATCTCCGACTTCTTGTTTGTCTCCATATACTAAATCCTCCTTATAATAAAAAGATTTAATATCTTTTAGATATTAAATCTTTTTTATATTTAGTTTAAGGAAAACCTGAATGCCACACATAGATGTTCGCAAACTAACGGTTAAGGAGATTCATTGCCCTCTCTCACCCCATGCCGCCACAGATCTACAAGCGTGATACAAGAGCGACGACTTTACACCCGCATGAGAGCGAGAGGCACCTCCTCAGTGCCTTTCCACTTCGGTGCAGCAATAACCTCCAACTCTCCATTTTAAAATAAATATAGACTTATTTAAATCAGCAAGATTCGTGAAAAAAAATGCAATATCGTGGCGAATAAAATAACATTGTATAATTATAATAAGGATTTATCCAAAATACGGAATCTACACGAGATTATTTAAATATGATTTTAATAAAAGAAAAATGTTTAAGTAACTGGATATACATTTTGTAATTATGCTTCAGATCAAGTTTTATATTTTATATTAAAGTTTATATTGAGGTCACTAATATTTGTACCAGATTTTATACAAGGTGTATACAAGCGAGAGGCATTAAATTAAGCCACATATTTAGTGTATCATTTCCAAACCACACCACAAAAATCAGATCAATCGGAGCAATAGGCACAGGAATTTTTTTAAGTTTTTTCACACTTCGTACACGCTGTATCGCAGCTGATCGCCGACTATGGCCGGCTGGGTCATTTACCCCGTGCTCGCTGTAGCTGTCCAGTACAAAGAGTGTTAACAAGTTTTCGCTATTCAACGTGTTTGAAAAAAGTATTTTCTATACTTGTCGTTAACTTTTTTAGTAATAGTTTCGGATTAACTGTAGGCATTTATAGTATATGTGGTTTCATTTAATGCCTCTCGCCCTTATCAACCCTGTACATAGCCGTCCTGTGCACTGTGCTTAATAAATCCTTATGTTAAGAATAAATGTGCAACTTGTCTAAAGTGTTAAAATTCTGCTTACGTGATGTCAAAAGCATCAAGATCGACTAAGGGTGGTCAATATTGCCAAGCAAAGAGCAAAGACTTCGGTTAGAATCTGGAGACCAGGACTGACTGACTTGGTCTGCAGCAATGACCTGATAGTCGAGTGACATCAGCTACGCAGTCTACTTGGTGCTGCTGGGCCCCGACGCCGGTTAAACCTCAGGCGGGGCTGGGGCATGCAGATCTTGAACCTTACGAGGCCCGGATCTGCAGCCCCCGTGAGCCCCCACCTGGATCAGGCACTGCTGGGTCCGACTGGATGACTGTGAAACTGCGCGAACTTGATGACAATGTATTTATTAAAAGCAACGCCATTGAATAAAAAAAAGAGTTCTTAATGGATACCGATTTAAAAGAAACCTTTGCAGAAGAATGCATTGGCAATCTAACATCGAGAGCAAGAATCCATTTCTGTCAGAAATCTAACCGGTTTTTTGCAGTTAATATTTTTTTTAACATTTCATACATGTTCCCGAATATAAAGATAATATAAGGATTCTTTTTAACAATCAGTAACTGCAGCGAAATGTCTTTTTGTCCAAAAGATATAAAGATATATTGGGAAAAGGTATATTGTAATTTACCTGAATGTATATTTGTTTGTTTCTGTGTTTCCTCTAAACTGCGCCTTTGGGCGGCATATTAGGTACATAATTTTATGTCTAATAAGCGAGCAGTCGAACTTTACACGATCACCGGGGCCGTAGATATAACCGGTAAGAAGTGTTGCCCCTCCAATGGGCCACAGAAAACTCACGTTGCACGAAACGCTAACATTTCGTCTGTACCATGTAAGCACGTGCTGATCGTAATCCAGAATCCCAGTGTTTTTTGTATGACGCTCATGACAATCACAAAGTTGTTAACTAAGGCCATGAACCTAAGAATTTTTTGTCTATAACTCTGAAATTACTATAAGATGCTATAAGAACAGTAGGAAATATTATTTAACAATTTTACAATAACGATGTATATTTGCAATAACACGGACGCGGTAAGTTGGGACCTGGCAAAAATTTCATTCCCCGCTCTCTAACCCCGCACTTCGAGGGGGGGGGGGGGGGGGGGAAGTTCGGGGCTAGAGAGGATTCTTCGCAATCTTGTCAGGTCCCAACTACGGCGTACGGCGTCCCAGGTACGGCGTCCGTGTAGGCGTACAAAGTGTTTTTGTTTTTATGTCAAAAGGCATTCGACTCTAGATACAGACTGATAACAATTATACTTAATTACTGACCCTGCACAATCTTTCCTGCGTTGTCATTCGTATAGTTAAATCGTGTTTATTCGCGAATTGTAAATCACATCTGTGTTAGTCGCCGTAGTCTCTCGACGGAAGACGCTGTCGTCTCTTACAGTTCTGTGATTACATTATTCAATTGAAAAAAATCGTGTTTTTATAACTGATAGCATCAAAATTTGATTTTTTGTTTACTGCATTGTTATATAATAAGTAAGTTTCTAATGCTTTGTAATTGTTTAATTTACTACGAATATTATTGTCAAATATGATATTGTAGATAGCCAGATTTTTAAGATGTTCACATTCATTTAATATTAGCTGCGGCCCGCGGTTTCATCCGCGTAAATTTCGATCCCGTGGAAAATCATCCCATGGCATCCCATAGGAACATTTTTTCGGGATAAAAACTATCCTATGTGTTGTTCCAAGTTACTCTCTGTGTGTGCCAAATTTCATGAAAATCGGTTCAGCAGTTTTTACGTGAAGGAGTAACAAACAAACAAACAAACAAACATACAAACTTTCGCATTTATAATATTAATAAGATAAGAAATGGAAATCAAACTGACATTTTGGGAGAGAATATTAAAAATAATTTTATTTTGATTCCTCTACGTCGCGCGTCGGTTAAAAAGCAACTTATCATTATCTATATTCCATTTATAATATGCTAGTTATAATGTTTAAAATTTAGTAAAATTAATATCTATGTATTATATTTTGATACATCACAAAAAACAAATATAGTATTCATCAACTTTACCGAAATCAAAATTACTACCTACATTATTACTAGAGCAAAAAATACAATCCTTTTGCTATTTTATTTTTCTCATGTAAGTACCTGAGTGTTATTTCTAGTATCTTCGAAGTGCACTCGTTATTTATATTCCTTAACAACATTATTATTGTACTTAGTGTACTTGACACCAAGTAAGTACCATAATTTTGTTGATTTGACTTTTTAATGCTAGACTATTTTTCCAATTTCACTACTTTTTGTAAAATGTCAGCTTACACTGTTAGTACATTTACCTACATAATTTGTATTTGTATGTACCTACCATGGTCCAGGCCAGGCCGTACTCTTTACAGTGGAACTGTTTTTGACGGGTGTAGTATCTATTACTTACACGTAATATATTTATGTAATGACAGGTATAGTATTATCTTCACTTTGCACAGCATCGTGTGTTCTCTTTTCTCAGAAGTGGACGTATATTTAGCCGCGTTTCTAGATTACCTTGTATTTAAATAACAAACTGGTTAGTCATATGAACAAAACAATATTGATTAACTTATTTTAGAGAGTGGAGATAGTGAACTGAGGTAAAACATCATTCACAAGACTAGATGCTCTCTTAATCTTATCTAAGGAAGTTAGATAAATATGTTGTTGTTTAATTTAGCTACCACCTAACCTCGCTATTGAAAACGGATTATTATTCAAACGAAAAAAAAAGAAACTTGGCCTTTGATTATTATATACATATATGAATAACTAGCTGCTCCCCGCGGTTTCACTCGCGTAAATTTCGATACCAACGGTAGAAAATCATCCCATGGCATCCCATAGAAACGCTTTTTCCGGATAAAAACTATCCTGTATTAATCCAAATTACCCTCTATGTGTGTGCCAAATTTC
>LUGF01044167.1:15208-29985 GCA_001625245.1 Calycopis cecrops
TTTTTTTTTTTTTTAGATAGAAATTATGCTAAGGACTGAAGGTCAGTGCAGCTTCATCGATATGAGAGATAACCTATTTAACAGATTTATTTGGATTAAATTATCGAGAATATAGTGAGACTGTTAAATAAATTGGCTAATCCGTTTCCATTGATATATTGTCAGTTGGTATACAATGGAGACCCCAGTTTCACTGGACATCGTTAATATCATTCGTTCTTTACTTTAGTTGAACTTATCCGGGAATTTCAAGGGTACTAAATCAAACAAATTTCCTTGCATATAAAACAAATTCATTTCATATAGCGTTTTTCGTTTTATAGTTCGCAATATTAACATTAAACTTCTTCAGAGTCGGGTAAAATTTTATCGGAGATAAGCAAAAAAAAAGTGTTGTGTGTCACGATGGGTATGGTATATGTTTGTTTGTTACTATTTCACAAAAATACCTACGTGGTATTTTCGTGATTTATTTGGTCACAGATTTTTTCACATTTCGTTACCTGGTCTGGCAAGAAGGCAAGTTTTTATTATGTTACATATTATATAATATATATGTTTGGATAAAAATACAGAACAGAGTGCCACATCAACAAACAATACCTAAAATGGTAATGGTAAAATTAACGGTATTCTTGGAATAGATTTTATGTGAGCGAAACCGCATGACACAGCTAGTATAATATAAAAGTATTCGGATCAACAACTAATTCAGCCAGGTTTCAAAATGCTATTAAAGACTCAAAACAATTTAAATTTCAAAGCTCAAGTTTGTAACTTAGTAAAACTATTACAAACAATTTAATAAAACAATTCCCAACAATGCTTTAGACAATCTTAAAGTATTAAAGTAACTTGCGACTCGACAATTAAAACAAAACGTGGGACATTTTGGTGGTTCGAACTAAGACAAGAACATCAAGTATAATGCACTTAAAATAATTTTAGCAAAATACATTCACGTTTAAAGATAATGGTGAATTAGAGCCCCATAAATTAAATAAACGCCACAGAAAGCAAACCTTTTTTTATGGTGACTGCTCCCTCCTTCCCCTCCAATAGGCAATCGGAAACTCTAAAATAAAGTATTTGAAGTGTCTTTATTAAAATAGAATACTAATAGAAAACTTCGTTATATTAAATTTCGAACTGATATGTAAAAGAACTTTTGGGACTTCGAAAAAAAAATTTCTTTTTGAACACTTTATATTTATTAAATAAAAAAAAAATTCATTGGATAAGATTTAAAGTTCTTGCTTTGTCCAGCCAATCAGATCTCGCCACGTAGCTGCCGCAGAGCACACGGGAGCCGGTGAAGCTTGTTCTGCCGTGGAGTACTCTGAAGTTATCCATCACCACTACCAAACCTGAAAATTTTAATGTTTTTCCTAATTTCTTACTTATACTGCTACTTTTACTTCCTTACTGCATGACACTACCTCTTGCAAAAGTACCTACACTTTGTTCTAATATATTTCCCATGCAGTAATTTATCAGTATCCCAAAATTATGTTCTGTAATATACCATGCCGTACCGTGCGGTTCACAGTTTGTCTTTCGAAGTAAATATTCTCGTAGCAACTTAGTACTTAGTCGCCGTGCCATCCACCCGAGCTACATTACGAGGTTTCATCAAGCCTTTATTGAGATTCGTTATGACCCTCAAGCCCCACACGTAATGAGAATTCGCGCGAAATGAATTGGTAGCGCAATTCGCAAGAGAAATTGAACAATTTATGAAAACAACGCTGCAAGCGATCTGCCACGTATTTTGAGTAATCAGTCTTTGGTCTGTTACTTCATTAAGGTTCGTTTACTTGAAATGGTATAACGGTGTTAAAGTCTCTAAATAATTTTACCTAAAACTTTTAACAGACGTCTACAATTCTTTTAGTGCATCTCACACATGTCTCACTACTCTCAGACACTTCTATTTTGCCAACATAGCATTTATATTTACCATGTTTGGCAAAGGATATAAACTAGTAAAGATATGAAATTTCTCATTATGCGGTGGATTCAATTTCCATTTAGGTCATAGAAATGTAGTTATTTTACAAGAATGGTCATATGTTAAACTATAAAGTTGTACCTGGATTTAGTTTGAAGCACCATTGGTTCTCGGGGTCTTGGTAATATCGTGAGAGGTTTCTCAGAGACCTGTAGTACGCCCTGCAGTCAGTGCCGCTAGCGAAGGCCATTGCTGAGCGATCGTACACATTGAACCTTAAATAAAAAATGTAAAACATATATATTTTATAAATCAGCACAGTCATAGAATTATTTATTTTAAGACCGATTTGCACAATGGTTTTTTTATATTATAGGGGGCAAACGAGCTGGTGATTAGTGACTACCGCCGCCTATAGGCATCCGCTAAACTAGGTGTCTTGCAGACGCGTTGCCGGCTTTAGTCGATTAAGCGATTACGCAAAGCTGCTTATGCTAGACATGGATGTATATATTGTTATATTTATTTCTATAGTCAAAATCAAAACGAAACTCAAATTTACGATAGAAAAAGTTTTTTAAATAATTAAAAAGTTTTTTTTGTATGGATCCTAGTTCCACTTAGGTGCAGTTGATAGAAGAATTTAATAAAAGATAGACAGACGGATAAGAAAACAAATGTAAATGCGAATTTAGTAGTATTTTAGTATTTTATTTAATAGACTGTACTCCATATATAGACGTCCTGTTTCTAAGGTTTCTAAAACTTAAATATATTTCAACTATTCTCATATTTTATATATGTTACGCAAGGCACTTAGCAGATGGCTAGCCTAGAATGGGGAGACCTCTACATAGATTATTATTAAAAAAGTTATAAGATGCTCGGATAAGAATATTGAGGTCTGGAATTTCAATTACAGGCTTATCGAAATTGGATCCGATAGCTTTTTAAAATATATGAAATTCTATATTAAATAATATATATCTTCTAATACACTTATATTATAATGTGAAACTTGGGAAGTCTAATAATAATAATTAACTATGATTCGATATTTAGATGTTTGTTATCCAATCACACAAGAATGACTAAATAATTTGTTAACAAATGTATGTAGATTAAAATATGTAATGACACACAAGCCATTTGTGAGCCAAAAAAAAATTAGGAATACGGCGTCATCTTGTTTAAGATTGTGCCATGCTGTATTGCAAGTGAAATCGTCCGGCAAGACTTCTCGCTCACATGGTACTAACTAAAAAAACTAGATACGCCAAGTGCGTATCTAGTTTTTAGCGATTTGTATTTTAGAGTCATCTTTATCATTAGAATTTGTAGCCATCTACTGTTGAACGTAGACATATTTTCTTAATTTACTGACCTCACTTTTACATATTTAAAACTACCAACTTTAACGGGCTTTTGTTTTCTTTTTGTTATTTTAATGAAACTGAAAAATCTTATTTTTATGATATACATAATATGTCTGACTGCGTCGTGGTCTAGTGGTAAGCGTGTTATACCACAGCCATAAGGTCCCGGGTTCCAATCCCGGGTCGGACCAAACATTATTATTGGGATTTTTCAATTTCTAATAACAGTCGGGAGTCTGGAATTTGGCGGTAACTACTACATTACACCCTCGTTCATTGGAGAGCACGTTAAGCCGTCGCCTGCACCTGATTTCTCTCCGGTCGTGTCGGACGCCGTCCCATCGGAATATGAGAATGAGGGAATAGAGAGTGCACTTGTGTTTGCACACACACTTGTAATATGTCCTGCGCAGATGGCTCGTCTATATAGACGGCGGCCGTAGCCGAAATTGAATAAGACGACATTATTTATTTATTTAATATGTCTGAAAACATTTTGTATATGGCAAAGTATTTTCAATAGTCTCTTATCTATGTTATGATTTGAACTGGTAGTCAAACAACGTTTAAACAGCAAACTATTTTATAATGTTGGTAAAACTAATTGCACACAGCTTTCACAAAATGGTGTAATAATATGAAATTGAATTTTTCGACCCTTTTTTTTGTATTTTAAAATAGTAAGGAATAAAACAGTCTTAGTAGTACAACTCTATACCTAATTTGCTTGATATCTTTCCGTTTGTCAACTTGTATAACTGGTGCTGAAAATCTGTGGTGGTGGCCCTCCTCTACGTACTCTGCCTCCACATCAAACTGTGTTAGGAACTCGAAGTCCTCTGGATGTTCTTTCCTTAGTTGACCCGCTCCATAGAGTCCGTCCACTAGTATGGTGTTACCGCCAGTGCCATTCTCGTGTTTTAAGCAGTGAAGGATTTGCAAACTGTAACAAATGTTTTATATTGTATTATAATCACTCTCAATGAAAACAGAAATAGAAATAGAAAAATCTTTATTTCTATTTCTATTTCTGTTTTCATTGCCAAAACAATAAAGTATTGTCGATTTACAAATGTCCTTACTACTTTTTTTTGTTAGCCCTATTTAACTTCCGTGCCCCAACCCGAATTCCACGCAAACCAATCACTCCCCTATGCCCTCCATTGAGAAGAACTGTTTTGGGTGCAAACTCTCCATGTGCCAGAATGTGTAAGGCAGTGAATGAATGTGGTGACCTAATCGACATACACTTTGAATCACCGTACAAAATAAAGAATATGTTATTAAGGCTCCTACCTGACCTACGTCAATAACCTAAACAAATATATCTACATGCACACACACACACGCATCCACACACATAAACACACACACACACACACACACATACACACACACACACACATACAATCATACAGAAGCAATCACACATGAAAAAGTTAAGTATAGTGAGTGGTACGTATTACAATGTTAACAAAAAATCAAAATATACATAGATATCTTTGTTTAATATTTGCATATTAAATATTTTTTTTGTTTAATATTTTGTTGTTGTACTCGTATAATTAATCATGTGGTGTTTACCTGTAAGTGATTGATGCACTTCATATATGCAATACTAATAATGTAACATGTAAATGTAATTTGTGTAATCAGTTGTTGGTAAACCTTTTAAATAAAAAATAAAAAAAAAAAAAAAATACTTACAGTTTTATTTTATCAATATTTTTATGTGGAAAGTAGTGCAGTTATAATAATAATAAATGCAGAAATATCGATAAGTTGTAATATTAATTTTAAATTAGACCTTAGTATTAAATTAAACTGTGTACCTACTACTGAAAAATGTTTATAAGTTAAGTCTATAAGAGAATGAACGGAATTAAAGATTTTGCAAGAGGAGCTAAATTGTTCATATCTCAGCAGCTCCTAGCGACGCTAATATAATTACAATTTCCATCTCGACGCAACGAGTCAACCAATTAGTAAACCCTCGCAAGAACCATCAAATGAATACTAAGATTTATACCAATCATTTGTAAAATTCGTTTTGAGTTGTTCATTTAAAATCTGGAATAATGTAGGTATGCATAAAAATGCAATTAATGATATTTTATATAAATAATTTTATTCTAATTTCATGATTGATTGCGGATTCAAGAGAATTTAATTTGAATGTTTGAGATAAATTTAAAAACATGTTATTTTATTTGATAGATTCTTTCTAAATATTTTTTCAATGTATTCTTTGAGAGAATAATGAAAAAGAATATAACAAGAGAGAAGTGGAAAAAACAATTACATCTAATTTTGGCGTTCAAAAAGCTAAAAAAAAACAATTTGTTGACGTTCAAAAAGTAATTTTTATAATTTTATTTTGAATAAAAACGTTTTCATTTCATTTCATTTTATTTAATTGAAAAAACATATACCCAGCAGCTTCAGTGAAATATGTGTTGTCGTTGTGCACGGCTAAAGCCAGGTTGGTGTAGGCGGTGTCCGCGTGGTCCTGTACTGTCGTGAACTCCCACATGCCTCCGAACAGGGTGTGCTGGACGCCGCCGAGCGCGCGGCAGACCTTCTCTGTACCTTCTACTGAAACGTCCACCTGTAATAGAAAAAAAGAAAACAAGAAAAAATTAATTTGCACAATTCGAATAACAAACAAACAATTTTACAAAGTATATTTTAAATGGATGCAAATCATTCTCAAGCTCGTCATTTACTATCGAGTATCAGCGCCGATCTTCCGATTGAGCAGTTTAGTGACTACTAACTACACGGTCGTAACAATATATTACACAAAATAACATATAATTTGTTAAACATGTAACGCAATCATAATAACTGTTGAATAATTTCGGCTATTTTATCGAAAATATTTAAGATCTTCCTTCCTGGTTCAAGGAACTTGAATTAAGGGACAAATGCCCAGTAGGTGTTTTATCACGGCTCATAAGCATTTCTACAATGTGAGTTGCTCCCCAAAACGCTCTCTAAAATATGGGCTACTTTAAAAATAACTAACAGCGCACTTAATGTTTGAAACTCATAAATCATGCTTTCGAAATTGGTATGACGCCAGTATAATATAAATTTTATTTTTATATCAGCTTAACAATAAAATGAGAAAAAAATATCATCTATTTATTTTTAAATATTTATTCAGCAATCGCTACGCCCTACGATTTATTTTGGTCATTAGTAAAGGGAGTGGCATGATGACCGGCACTTAAAACCCACTGAATTATTTATTAGCTTCTAGTATATAAAGCAAATGGTTTTTGGTAAATTAGTTTTATATTTACATGAAAATTTTGTGTAGTCCAGAAAGTATATTAAAAACCACCCTAAAATGTATTAGCAATTAGTCTAACTCCTGGATTATCTGACTAAACCTCTCACGCAACTTACCTTTTAAATTATAATTTAAATTAAGAAAGTACATTTACATATTATATCAATAATTAGGGTTAGTAGTCGTTAGTAGTTATTATCATCCTCAGCATAACAATAATCAGGCCCCCTTTTTTTAATGGTATAGGAGGGCAAACAAACAGTCAGAGCCATTTTCATGACTATCGACCCTCATAGGCATACTCATAGAGGCTATACAGTTGCGCTGCCCTTCTTTCTCCTCCCACCTCATCATCATCATCAGCCTATTGCAGTCCACTCCTCCCGCCTCCTTTTTTTATAATTCTGCTGTCAAAAACTACATTTTATAGCTGCTATGATAGTTACTACCTACTTGGATGTTTTGCAACTGATTTGGTCAAGCTGGGTGTTTTTCTCACAAATCTTCAAAAAATGACCCAAATAGACTTAGTTAAGACAACTTTGGAAGAGAATGTGCCATATTATGCCATTTACGTTCCTAATAATCTAGCTGCGACTTTTAAATAATCCTATGAAGCTAGCTGAATGTTTTTTATTACTTACGTCGGCTATAAAAGCAATCCCATAATCCAATAGTGACTGAAATACTTTCTTAGTTCCTTCGTCGGATTTCAAAAAGTTGTCAACGTGTACGATGCCAACTTTGTCTGCTACACTGGCACCGCGCCAGAGGATAGGATTGAGCCGCCTAGTGTTTCTCCAACTGTCGTAGTGAAACTCTGACAGAAAATTTGCTCTGTAAATTGATTCATGTTTGTCGCTCCCTAAAATATTATGGGTGCAAATTTAATGTGAAATAATAGGCTGTCATAGAGAGGGTAACAAATAATGGAAGGGCATTAAAACTGATGACATTGGACTATTATAGGGAACTTAAAAATACCAATAACAAATTTAATGGTTCTACTAGAGATATTAGAAAGTGTAAAAATAAACAAAAAACTAAGGTATACAGGTTACATACACGTAACAGTTATTTTGTCGTTACTATATTTGAGATTGTTTATCGAAGTTTCGGGAATGTCTATCAAATGGTTCACTCTTTGAAAGGTATCGGCGTGGTAGCAACTACTGCACCTGAAAAAGAAAATTCATCAACTTCTAATATTATCAAGCTAGACAGTTTGTTTGGTTGAAGACGCTTATCTCAAGAACCATTGATAGGTACAGTTTACTTATTCTTACATAAAATGCATAATATAAAAAGTTTTGTATCAGATAACCCAGCAATCAAGGAAAGCTATAAGTAGATTATACAACGGTACTCTAAGGCTAGAGCGCGGGTGAAACCATAGGTTACTGCTAGTAGTTGATTATGGAGACTTACATAAGGTTAGCTAGTTTACATAATAACGTACAAAAATACTTTATTCAAATTAAAATAATTTGCATCTTACCTACAATGATCACGGAGCCAAACGTCTTCGAATTTTATTGACATTCCATTCTCGAAGTCAACATTTACTGATCCGTTTTCGGCGATCGCTTTTCGAATTCCTGTGTACAAATAAATTGGTTGAGTATAATGACGTTTTATATTACACAATAAAATTCCACCATATAAATTGAGATTCTCACTGAAAACTGAGTGTATTAATTGGATAATTTGGTTGATACGGAATTCTCGGTGTGCAAGTCCATTTCCATTTGACTCATATTTTAAGGGGACTAATTAAACTTATTTATTTTTAATATCATAATTCGCGTCTAAAAATGTTTTATTTCTTAAATCTTGTGAGTAAAGAGATTGATGATGAGCATCTATACATGTGATATGAAAGCAAGTGTTTGAATGCAAATAAAAAAAAAATAACCTAACCACGATGGCCATCGAACCAACTTAGGCAAATTTTGGATTTGCTGACCCACCAAGCTCGGTCACTTGTTAGGTATTTAAGAACTGTGGAATAAATAATTTAAGTAAATTGAAATGAACAAGATAAGGAAATGTCTATATAAGTTGTAAAACTTAAAATGGCACTGATTTGTTGAATCCGTGGCTGAGTTATGAAATTAGATGTTTGATCATTTGGCTAAAAAAAAATCTGCGGCTGGACTTTTATGTATCTTATTTTATTAACCGGCTACATTGTTAATACAGTATGAAGGCACCCTTCAGCCGCTATAATTGGAGGGTCCGGATTTAGCAACAGGATCCCTCCAGCGACAGGCTGGCCTCGGTGAAAAGGCCAGACTTCTTCTCCTTGGGGACTGTCCAGCTGCTTTTCAACAGTCCCTACAACAACGTTGGAACCGTGCAATGGGGTGAGGTTTCCATCCTGACCCCTGGTCCCAAAGCTCCAACGGAGCACGCTACGCTGGTCGTCTTAATCCACGCCGCCATCTGCTGATTCAGAGGGATGGGTGGAGGATCTCCCAGCTGAGCTGCTCTTAGTCTGGCCTCTCCCCCCAAGCCTGCCCGGTATTGGCAGCCCTGTCCGGCATAGCCTTGAGGATCGTAGAGGCACGCAAGCCACCCCATCACGAGAAGGTGGCAGCATCTTTGGGGGATCAACAGCCTACCGACAGCTATATTTTCAAAATAAAAATTAGCTTCAATTAACATAACATATAAGGGGGCAACCATAAACATCCGCATATAGGGGAAAATGATGCGTTGCTCTTATACTTACACATGAATGATAAACCAATTAATTTAGCACATTCGTTTTAAATTTAAATGGCACGTATGTTATAAAACAAATGCATAAAACATTCAAAAAGCTGTGAATAATGAAAAGCTTTTAGAAATCAATCGGTACTAGGTTCTATTTTTTTTGGTTGCGCATTCGTGATTCCAATAGATGCTATACGTTCGCACGTTTTTCAAATTCGTTTGGTGAATAAAAAACGAATTTCTTTTTTCTGGATACTACGAACGCAACTTTGTAATAAAACTACCTCTATATTGACAGTGAAAAGCATAGTGAAAAGCAATTGTATTTTATAGGAGTTTACTAAAAATAGTAAGTACATCTCTGGAACATCTTTCAATTCAGTATGCGCAGTTTTTTTATTTAAAATAAATAAATAATTTCATAAAATTACAATTAGTCTTGAATCAGCTGTCTCAGGCAGATTACCTTAGCTATTAGAAAGTCAGTCGCGTTATTGCTTTCGAGAATTGTGGACAATGACAATATTTAAAATATCAAGATATCATTGAATGAGAATATCCCAAAAATCTTTTGAATGACTAAACCAATAAATCAATAGTATTTATAAAATAATATCGATGATTTATCAAGTTTCAATCACAGTTTACTTAATTGCATGCGGGCCTATGTAAGGTTATTAATGGGTAATAAGGTTATTAGTGGGATAGGGCTATGCTACAAAGTGATAAGGGAAAATATCCAGGGCGATTATGCCGTGTAATATTTTATCCCAGGCGTTTAAAATAACCTTACCGTTCATAATTTTCGTATCTGCTACTAATTTCTCACTTACTATCAGCACTTTTACTTTAAATTCCACTCGTGTGACGCACGTTACTTTATCTCACTGAGTTCAGAACACCGAATGCGGATATGAGCAGTGTACTACAGTTATCAGCTGGTGACGCTCGGTCAAAGTTTATAGACATTATTACTAATTGTCTGACTATCGCAGACATATTAGGGATGGATTTCACAAGCTATTTTCTTATAAGAATAATGATAGAGTATTGAAGCGAATAAAAATAATGATAGCGTATTAAGGCAGCCAAAAAAGCAACGTTCTTCTAAAATATATTCATTATAAGTTTATCAATTATACCAAAACTTTAATAACAATAAATAATTTTATAAAGAATTGACGATTATTTGGCACTATGACACTACCTCTTACCCGGTTTTATGATCAATATAATTAGTTTTAATGAAAACAACAGATTAAAATTTTCCATTCGTACTTGGTGTACTCAAAACTGCTTCATTACATTATTTACTTCTGTAAGTTACAATAAAATGAACTTTCCTAAAGGGTATTCAAATATTAGAAATCGACTTTTTACTAGGCCGGCAGGCAGCGCTCCAATGTCATGTACAAAATTCATTGCCGCCTCACGTCGAGCGGTTGTATAGCTAGCTGTTTCTTGTTAGTCGCGACACGATAATATTTTTTTTTATTTTACAAATCGAATGTATTATAGATTCTAAATCGAATCTGAAAATTTGGCCGTTGACAAAAAACTAACCCTGTTTATCTAATAATCTTAATAAATTACATTAACAAAATCTTAATAAAACTGTATTTATGACTATCTTTCTAAAGCTAGCTTAAATTTAATAATCAATAACTTCATAAGTTTTTAGAAAGATATACATGTTATAATCATTTGTATTTATGACTATGTATTTAATAAAACCTAACATCACATTATTTATCATAATATGATGATCAAGTAAACGACACGTATCTTACGTATTTTAAGACATCTTAATTTTAAAGTATTTTCGTAGTTAACATTTTATATTTTTAATGAAAAATTGGTTGCCTATAAAATAGGTTTACGGACGGATTTTACGTAATAATGACTCTTAGGACGATCATTAATCTCTACGCTTGCTCCGTGAAACGCGACATTGAGTCAAATATAGTTTTGCGTGCGAATTAATCGGAGAATCCCCATAGCAATTTTTCGTCTACAACAAAGAACATATTTCGTTAAATATTAGTACCTACTGTAAGACATTTAACTGAAATACATTTCAGCAACATTTCAGAAGTCGTAAATATAAGTAGGTACATTTTATAATTGAGAAAAAAGTAATAAAGAAATCATCTTGTAATATAAAAAGTTGTGCAGTGTAGTTTTCTAATCTACAACAAAAATATATTACGGAACCCATGCGTTTATTATAATTAGTTTGCTAGTTTTAATTTCTTTCTTACATTATCTAGTATGCAATACTATATTGCCAGTATTTTAAACTGAATGTGACCCATGTGGTGGCTATTACTCAACTGAGAAATATGTTCACCTACAAGCGAGAATATGGAAATTCATAATAATATTTTATATAGATTAACTAGCTGCGCCCCGCGGTTTCACCCGCGTAACTTTCGATCCCGTGGGAATATCGGGATGAAAAATAGATGTTGGCCGATTCTCAGACCTGCTCAATATGCTCACAAAATTTCATGAGAATCGGCAAGCCGTTTCGGAGGAGTATGGCAACGAAAACTGTGACACGAGAATTTTATATATTAGATGTATGAATGAAATTTTCACAATTTGCGTAGCCGAGTGAGTGCGAGTACCCTCATAATTTCATTACTCTGTCACTGTATGCTAATTATTTATAACGTTTAGCGACGAACCAATTATATTATCAATACATTTTTCAGTCAGCATTTTCAAGCTCGTTTTTTTCTTACTTTGTTAAGTATCTATATTTTACAGTTAATTCTCCGATTGTATTGCAATAAAATCTTACGTTGCAGAATAATTCGCGCAAGCTTAAGAAACCAATCTTGGATTGCACTTTAAAATGTTTGCCCGCTGAATACGAAAGCAATGGCTGGTATGTACGACACAGATCTACTTTGCCACAGAGGAAGCGAACATTTTAACTTTATTTTATTTCTGCATTAGATATTTTGTAGCCAGGATATTCTTTTCAAAATAAGACTGTTATTATCTTACGTAGTAATTGAATCTTTCGAAATCTAAGGGAAATGCTGAATGCATGATCAACTACAGTTCGTGACGTCTCGGGTTCGAAGTGGGTCTGAAAAAGTTATTTTCAAATTTTTTTATAGTATTTTTTGTAAAGAGCAAACATGCAGTTGGTTATTCATGACCGATGTCATTGACATCCGCATAGAGGTTATACAGATGCATTTCCCATTTACCGTCTCAGCTCTCTCGGGCTACCGTGTAGGTACTTATACATCGAACGTCACGTCAAGCGAGATTTACCTTTCTGGTCATCATCACCATCATCAGCAGGAGAATTTTAACTGATGGACATAGACCTCCCCCATAGAGCGCCAAAGGTCACGGAGCCACTAGCGTCCAGCAGCTCCCCGCCACCTTCACGGAGTCGTCGGTCCACATGGTTAGAGGCCGTCCAACTGCAAAGCTTTTTTATTTTTTGATCTCGGTGCTTTGCATAGATTGCTCGGAGCAATGTGACCTGCCCATTGCTCTATAGACTCACATTTAGCGGCCAAGTCTCAGTGCCATATATCATCACTGGCAACACACACTGGTATGGTATCGTTTGATCGTGCCGATCCAATTCGGCTTCATGCATACATGTAGCGTGGCACTACCTCTTACTGTCTTTTTCTCTTACACTCTATCTCTATCTCAAAATGCAAGACAATTATAATTTCATTGTAATGGCAAAGTGGGGCATAATAGATCCGAGCCAGACCCAATTGTGACTGCGGAGCCCCGGAACAAACAAAGGACCATATCCTGATCTGCCGCTCCTGTCCTCAACCATGCACGCTCATTGACGTCATGAGCGCTAATGCCAAGGGCGTAGAACTGGCGCAGAACTGGAGCGGGCATATATAACCCAAGCACCACCACCAACCTACCAAAAAAAAAAAAAAAGTGCCATCGACACGAAGAAGAAGATTGTATGAACGAATGAAATTTTAACTAGATGTGCTTGAACCTTGATTTTTATATATTTTAATAGTATTATAGTAGAATTTTAATAGCAGTCTCTAAGTAAAGAAATAAAATAAACGTCATCCTGAATCTATTATAAAATTACTAGCTTCCGCCCGCGGCTTCGCCCGCGTGGATTTCGGACTTCAAAAATTATTCAAAATTTTAACTTATTATGTTATTCTGATATGAAAGCTATATTACTGTAAAGTTTCATGAAAATCCGTTCAGTAGTTTTTGTGTGAAAGAGTAACAAACACACTCACAAACTTTCGCCTTTATAATATTAGTAGGATCTTTGTGTAATCTAAAAAAAAGTTGTACCTATAACTCCCTATTGATTAGGACTGTTAATAAAATTATAAAAGGAAAAACACAAAAACGCTTCCCAGAATATAAATTTCTAATGACGACGCGCGACGTAAAAGCGATGGACTGTGAGAATGTAAATGCGTTTGAGGAATTCGCTCTAGACACATCATAATAATTTAATTACAGGAAAAGAAAGAACGCAGTAAAATATTACGATACAAATAAGCTCAGGTTTTTTTTAATATGTTGTACGAATTAAAAATGAATTTCGAAAATGAAAAAAGCTACGTAGAACCTATAATAGTACAAAAGTATGTTTGAAAAAATTACAGTGATGCAAGCAATTTACGCTGAATTTAAATTATTATATTAGTCTCTTCGCCATCACTCGGTACGCGCTGACTTTTATGTCGCGGCTTATCAGCAATAAATCATAGTTTTATCAGTTAGTAAGAGGTCACCAGGGAGCCTTGTAACTTCATTGTAATGCAATGCATTAGTTTCATAATAAGGCCGTCTGTCACTCCATCTAGTGGCTGAAGCGCGAACTTTTACGCGGTATTTTTTTTTTTTTGGTGTGGGAGGGCAAACGAGCAGTCGGAGCCATTTTCATGACTACCGACGCCCACAAACATCCGCATAGAGACTACACAGATGCGCTGCTCTCCATTCTCCTCCCACCTCCCCGGGCCACCGGCTACTTACACACCGCATGAAACCCGACAGCACAGCTGTCACTTTACACCGGTCTCGTGTAAGCTAGAGGTAGCTCCCCGGTCCCGCTGGCCGAAGTTAAATTAATATTAATAACATTGCAACTTAGTAAGGGAAATACAAAAAAAAAATATTTCGCCATACTACAGGTACCTTTATTTTGTGATTGTTGTACAAACTAAAACAATACCAACTCGTATCGCAATGGGGCGGACGTTCCAATTTAAACTTTTATATATTCTTGTCGTGCAGGTTTCGACCGCAGAACTTACGACTTGGCAGCATTTTCATTTAAAGATATGCTCTGCCAAATATCTATCTTACTTTATAAAAGCTGCAAGTTTCTCTGCCCTGACTTTCGTTGTATTTAAAGACATATCCATTTTATAGTACAAGGAGGCAACATATCAGT
>LUGF01044171.1:0-15958 GCA_001625245.1 Calycopis cecrops
GTCCTACAGTTATTAGTATGTAACATATAATATAAGATAAGTGGTTCATGATTTTAAGGAGTTTGAAAAGTACTGTTTTCAAGGCAAATTGCGTTGGAAGGCGTAAACGCTCTTAATGGTGGGTTAAAATGCTTATATCCCGTATGTCTGTGATGTACGCTTTGTGTGAGTTTAGGATACTGCGTTAAAAAAAGTTCAGATTTGATTTAAGACATAAGTAATCTACTTGTGTATCGGCTGGCGCAGTGGTACAAAGCTCAGATAACCGGAGCATGTTGGGCTAGGCGTCATGGGTTCGAATTATTATATTAAATATACAAGTATTTCTTTAATAAAAATCTTAAATGTATAAAATTTCTTAACATATTTCCGTTGTCTGGTACCCGTAACACAAGTCATTGCGGTAGGTACTTAACACGGGACTAGGCTTACGTGGTGTCTAAAGTCCACAGATAATATTATTATTTACTATATTGATAGAAGCCTTAATTTTGTAGCTTGATAATGATGAATACTTTCTGATCCTCCTACATTCTTCTGATTAAATTCGTTGTGGGTCCCAAGGCAGATTTAGCTTTTTCCTCGGGCTCCTGCTACCATATCAAAGGGTCAATTGTGGTTGCCGCTGTCGATCCTGTCGACACAGAAGTAGCAGCAGTGGGAACGAGTGGTGGGCCAAAGCCCGATTATTACTAATGATGCTGATGATGTTTACCGAGTATCCTCAACCTCTTTATTCTCTGTTGTTCCGGAAACTATATAAACATTTAAATATTTTTATATAATTCTGAAACATAATTACATTTTTGTATTATGTGAATGTTTAATGAAACAGCAAGCTCGCTCGGTACCACGTCTCCATTTTACCTAATTATAAGGTCGATTGGAATTCTTAATTACCAAGCTTTGTTTAATTTCCTGAAATCTGACAGCTGTGCTGTCGCGATTCGTGCGGTGTGTAAGTAGTGGATGTGGAAGGAGAAAGGAGTGCAGCGCATCTGTATAGCCCCTATGCGGGGACGGGACTGAAGTTTACGCGGGTGCAGGGCGCAGGGCGCAGTTATAAATAAATATTTTTTTTAGTTTATTGGGAAAAGAGAGATCGCAGGATTTCGATGACTACCGCCAATAAACATTTTTTTTTATGGTATAGGAGGGCAAACGAGCAGTCGGAGCCATTTTCATGACTACCGACGCCCACAAACATCCGCATAGAGGCTATACAGATGCGCTGACCTCCTTTCTCCTCCCACCTCCATGGGCCTCCAGCTATTTACACACCGCACGAAACGCGATAGCACAGCCGTCACTTTACGCCGGTCTCGTGTAAGCGAGAGGTACCTCCCCGGTCGTGCCGGCCCAATTCGACTGCATGCAAGCATGCAGTGTGGCACTACCTCTTACAAAACATTCAGATGATTGCTGTAGAGCCCGACCACGTAGTAGTTATTGAGAGGTAGTGCCATGCTCAATTTGCATCTGAATTGGGCTCGTACGTAATATCAACTTCAATTTAAAAAAAATATATATATTTCTTGTGAGCGTGTGTATGTCACTGAACTCCTCCTAAACGACTTGACCGATTTTGATGAAATTTTTTGGACGCGTTGAGGGAGATTTGAGAAAGGTTTAGATTTACAAATCATCCCGGCAGATGGCGCTGCAGTCGGTGTCTCGAATATACTATTGTAGGGTAAAGTAACGGGTAAACAATTTGGCCACATTGTTACACGTTACCATGACAATATATTTTCCAGTAATGACAAGACAACGTCTGTCGGGCAGCTAGTTAAGCATATTTATTATAATTTACAGTGTAAGACCAGAACTAAAATAGAATTTTTAAACAGTTTTATGTAAAGTCAACGCAAAGCTCTATATAATTTCATGCCTCTGTGTATATTTCAAAAGGTTCCTTACAATATTTTCACACAGATAAAGTAAAATGACAGCATTTTCACTCGCGTCACGACTTCAACGTTTTCTCCCCGCCCTACTTTACCAAAACGTATACAAGACATCCGAATAAAATGTGAATACTGAACACGACAGTTTTTTAGTACAAGAAATGTAAATTTCATTTTTTATCTCGCGCGTGAGTGACGCGCGCTGGTCAGCGGCTCTCATGTCTTGTTACAGCTGGATGCTGTCGCTAAATGGAATAAAATGTTGTTAAAAAAACTAAAAACAGAACAAGATTTTGGTAAGATAGTGGCACACTGCTTGTATGCAGGCGAATTGGGCCGGCATGACCGGGGTACCTGTCGCTTACACGAGACCGGCGTAAAGTGACAGCTGTGCTGACGCGTTTTGTGCGGTGTAAGTATCTGCAGGACCATGGAGGTGGGAGGAAAAAGGATGGCAGCGCAGCTGTATAGCCTCTTTGTAGATGTCTATGGGGGTCTGTATTCATGAAAGTGGCTCCGACTGCTTGTTTGTCCTCTTATAACATAAAAAAAAGAACAGAAACATTAACAAAAGATTTTAAATTTTAGATGAACACAACGTGTGCAGCTAGATAAGTATTGTCGTCGATTTTCTTTGTGTATGCAAAATCTGAAATGATTCGGATATCTGGAAGTTGATGGAAATGTAATTCAACGGTACCGTTACTTCGATTGATACATACATACACTTGTGTGATGCGTACATAATAAAACCTATTTCTGATTAATACCATTTGAATCTGAAACTTCGACAATCCACGCTTAGGAAGTCGTAAGCAGTAGCAGAACATTATATTATTACAAAAATACAGATATTCGAGTCAAAAATAAAACTTATTTTCATGATTATTCAATAAGTTGAGTCGTCGTTCTATTCCCTCAAAATAATATTAGAAAACTATCTTTAACTTTAGAGTAAAACCTATATTACTTTGACCAAAACCAATAGATATTGATTACCTCAATTCTCATCAATATTTCTATATATCGACGAGATATAACGCAAGAGATATAACCACGATGTAATATTCCCCGTAGTACAGTAATACAAACTTTTGTCGAGGGCCCGGTAAGAGGATTACCCAAACGTTTTAATTTTTTATCGTCCGCTGAGAATATTACAAACAAATTGTCCTCCAATCCGATTATGTGATAAGTTATTACAATGACCTTCGTTTATCATCATCACAATCACAAGGACATTGTAAGAGGTAGTGCCACACGGCATGCTTGCATGCAGTCGAATTGGGCCTGCACGACCGGGGACGTACCTCTCGCTTACACGAGACTGGCGTAAAGTAACAGCTGTGCTGTCGCGTTTCGTGCGGTATGTAATGTAATGCCTGCTCCGGGATTACAATCACTGACCAAACTAATACTATCTCATCTGAGTTACGAATAGAAAAACTTTGAATTATTTATTTATATGTTTATTCTCTTATTTAATCTTATAACGTAAATACATTTTTAATTATATAAAATAGCCCTAGCTAAGCGAACATTCTTCGAATTGACATCCGTTCCGTCTCAATGCATAATTTGCTCTGTCTCTATCATCTTTTATTTTTTTTATCAAGAAGACTCTATTCTATTCTATATAAAAAAAGACACACAGCATAGACAGTATAGGGGCATACGAGCAGTGGGAGCTGTTGTATCTAAGTTTTACTTCTGTTGTGTGGTCTAAAGCACACATATTTTTTTAATTTTCATAATTATGTATAAACACCATATGCGAACTTTTATGTTGGTCCTCACACGAAGACTCGCCCATGAACTAACTAACGAACGAACTTAACTCACGAAAACAAACTCCAAACCCCGTACTGTACCTTAATTAACACAAAGTCGCGAATTAACCGTCGGAAGAATATTAAAAATATTTTCAGCGAAGGCTTATCTGAAACTTATTTCATTACGTGGGACTTTATTCAACTTCAGTATATGAAAACCGGCTTCGCGAACTTTCCGTATCAAGTGGCCGCGGCCAACTTTATTGTCTATCCTTCGTTCACGGCGCTGGTTATAACATTTCATAGTCTTTCAACATGTGCTTTCTTTAAAAGCGCGTATAAGCTCCGCTGTTCTGAACTTTAATATCTTCTGCACTTTGTCTCGCTTATAGTTGAAGTATGCTGTTGCCTTGAACAATAAGAGTATAATAATGTGATTATCGTAGATTTATCTTTCAAACTATGACCGTCATATGGTTCCACCCAATTCTAATTCTAATTCTAATAACTTTTTTTATTAATTTATTTTATATGTTATGCAATAATACAAACAATACAGACTAATCATCGTCAAGACTTGTTAGTATAAAATAAATAACTAACGAATAAAATATAGATACACATATACTCGTACATCTACATGCATCATCGAAATAGAAAAACTTGCATACAATTTATATACAAATACATTATACGTATAAAAAATATAACACACCCTAGTAGAATGGATATAAATAATAATATTAAAAGCTAGGAATATATTATTCAACTTACTTTAAATTACCCCTGATTTGAATACTATTATTTTAATATTTTATTAAATAATGATAATGTCTTACATAAGTACGAAGTAAGAACGACCTTCACCCAACTAATTACCAGGTGAAAATTGTATTTTAGGAAATTAAACATGTTTGTGAACGTTTACCAATAGTGTTGCCACAAAAAAATGGTGAATGCTACGGTTAGTTAAAATTTTAATTTTTAATTTTTGTTATTAATAACATACTCATATGTTAACAACGATGTAAATATATTCGAATGTAGGAAAACTAATTACGAATTAAATAGTATAAATAGTATATTCTTATATTTTTCTAGCATATTCTTCACAAAGAAGAACAGTATGTGTTTTTACATAGATTTTTATGACATAAATTGCACTGCATACAGACAGGCGTCTACAAAATGTTATGCACACATTTTACCCACTTTCCTTCTCCTTCTTCTTCTCCAATGCGCCATAGGAAACTCTCACATCGCACGAAACGCATTAACAATAAACGCAGCTGAACATGTCCCTAGACCACGAGGCAGAACGAATACGAACACTGCGAGCACTCTCTCATGTAACAATTACTTAATTTAAATTAAAGCGACATCGGACACCGCATTTAAAACTCATTAATTAAAATCCCCGATTACAACACAAGAATATTATGCAGCAATTATTTTCGCTTGGGAAAACTACAGGGAATATTTGGTCGGTGACTCAATTTATTTAACAGACAGGAGTTCTTATGTTCTTATGTTACCTTATTAAAATTAAACTATCTACTATAATTGATTTAGATTACTCGATAGAAGCAGAATTGACAATATTAGAAGAGAAACAAGAACAAAGAACATTATCTATAATCTATATCTAGGTATACTACTATAATATAAAGCCGAAGAGTTCGTTTGTTTGGTTGAATGTGCTAAACTCAGGAACTACTGGTCAGGTAATAATTATTGCGATGTATAATATCCCATTTACCGAGGAAAGCTCCGACCTATTCTCATAGTTATCGACTTCGTACAGGGAATTTTTATAATATTAGTGTCAGTTATAATATAAGTTCGAAGTGTCTGTCGTTCGTTCTGCTTTGTGTCTCTTGACACCGTCAACAAGTGAAGACATAGCCCTCTATTCACGTCTCTTCACGTCTCTTCACGCCTCTTCACGTCTCTTCACGTCTCTTCACGTCTCTTCACGTCTCTTCACGTCCCTTCACGTCTCTTCACGTCCCTTCACGTCTCTTCACGTTGGTGATTTTCTCGTTATTTTAAATCGGGTGTTACGTAGCATAGATAAGAGACATTCGGTCGCGTCTATCGGAGCCAGTAAGTAAATATTGACCCACCTACTAACATCCGCACAGTCATAAAGTAGTTGCCATCACTTCGTCTCCCGATGGACCACAGCAAACATGAACCGCACGATACTCGACAGCGCAGCCATCACTTTACAGTCTTGTATTTCGGCTACAACGAACCATACCCATATTTAACACAGATTAATAATTGTCAGCTATATACCTCTTTACACAAAAAATATGAGTTGAGAATTCAAAGGTTTTATCAGAAATATAGTATCATTGTTCACGGCCAGTCCGCGGCGCACCTGCGGGGAGCGGACGTGAGTTATTACAGCGACAATGTTCAACTCGGCGCTCAAATGTAAAATAATATGTTACGTTTGTGTGAGGGTCGTGTGCTAGCGGGAGCGAGTCTGTCCTCTGTGGATATTACAGATATTGTTGCATTATGTATAAAACATTAAATATATTGTCTGTAGTCTAGTAACCGTAACACAAGTCCTTACGGTACTTAGCACAGGGCTAACGTGGTGTGTAAAGTCCACAGATATTTATTTATTCCAACGTAATAACAATATGAATTAATAGTAATTAAATACAATTAAAAAAAGATAGAACAAAAATGATCTTAACAATTACAGATTTTTGTTACAGTTCAGTTTGTTTTATGTTATAGGGGGCAAGCGAACAGTCGGAGCCATTTTCATGACTACCGACGCCCATAGACACCCGTATAGAGGCTATACAAATGCGTTGCCCTCCTTTCTCTTCCTACCTCCATGGGACACCGGCTATTTACACATCGCAAGAAACGCGATAGCACAGCTGTCGCTTTACAACGGTCTCGTGTAAGCGAGAGGTACCTCCCCGGTCTTGCCCGCTCAATTCGGTTGTATGCAGCACTCAGTTTGGCACTACCTCTTATTCAAACTTAGTTGGAGACTTTTTGTGTTAAAAGGCACCTAAAGATTTCAAAATTCAATGCAGTTGTGCTACCCTCGTTCTCTTGCCCTCTCCTAGTAGAAGAGAGCAAGAGAAATTAAGGGTCATCGGAAATCATGAAAGACATGACTGTTATACATCATAATTCTCATTTAAACTTTTTTTTTTTTTTTATGATATAGGAGGGCAAACGAGCAGCCGGAGCCATTTTCATGACTACCGACGCCCACAAACATCCGCATAGAGGCTATACAGATGCGCTGCCTTCCTTTCTCCTCCCACCTCCATGGGCCACCGGCTACTTACACACCGCACGAAACGCGACAGCACAGCTGTCACTTTACGCCAGTCTCGTGTAAGCGAGAGGTACCTCCCCGGTCGTGCCGGCCCAATTCGACTGCATGCAAGCATGCAGCGTGGCACTACCTCTTACCAAGACAAGACTCTTTATATCGTAGAAGCATGATTTCATGCTCATGTTACTTCATACACTTACGTTATTTATTTTCTGGTTTGAACATCATTTTTACCTTTTATATAGAAAAGAAATAAGAATGTAATTATAAATAATCATCATCATCATCATCATCATCATATTTAATAATAATAATAATTACAAAACAATAATAAAAAAAATCTGGCAACGCACCTGCAAAGTGATCGAGTTTTGCGGATTTTTATGGGTGGCGGTAGCAATGTAGCACCTGCTCGTTTTCCCTTAACCTATAAAAAATCAACTACTAGAATCTATTTAATTTTTTTCACATTGTGTATGTGCCATAGCTTGAAAAAAATATATGAATCATGTGGTTGGCGACAATTTATGTATCAAACGTTAATTTAAATTCTGTTGGGAAAAAATGAAATTATTTTGCGAGAAGCCTAATAAATATCTCCACAGATGTACCCCAACCGTCCCCGCCAGATCGTAGGTCTGTAGCTCGTATTGATCCCGCTTGTTATTTGATCCCTCTCGGTATCACCTGAGTTGCAAATGGAATAATCTACGGACGGCCATTGCTTGGGAACTACGCACTGCACTATTATTGAAACTAATCTGTCATTCTATCGCTCTCTATGCTGAGGTCTATCCCTTTAATTCCTATTAATATTGTAAATGTGAATATAAGTTTCTTTGTTACACTTACTACTACTATACTAATCACCCGGATTAGGTTTGCCGACATCATGAAATTTTATGATACTAAAAAAAATAAAAAATGTTTCAAAATTATTAAAAACTCCAAAGTACTGTACGATATTATTATTATGTTAATGACTAGCATCTATCAACTGAACTGATTTACTCTATTTGACAAAAAAAATATAAAAAAAATATGCTGCAGATTATAAAAAAAACACTACAAAGTTTTGCTGACAAGTATTTGAACAACAAAGAAAAGTACTTGGATAAAATTTCCGCTCAGTAGTTTTGCGTGAAAGAATAATAACAATGTCGTCTTAGCCGATATCGGGTACGGCAGTCATCTATGTAGACGAGACAATATTACAGTGCACAAAGGGGCGTGCAAGCACAAGTGCACTCTCTATTTCCTCATTCTCATATCCCGATGGGACGGCAGTCCGACACGACCGCGGGCGAGAAATCAGGTGCTGGACCGACGGCTTAACGTGCTCTCCAAGGCACGGGGGTGTAACTCCAACTTCCTGCCTCCGGACTGTTATTAGAAATTGAAAATCCCGATAACAATTTTTGGTATGACCCAGGATTCTAACCCGGGACCTCAAGTCTGTGGTTAAACACGCTTACTGCACACACTAGACCACGAGGCAGTGAAAAAATACCTATACCTATAAGTAGAATTATTAGTACCTTATAATTAAAGGGTTTTTTTTCTTTCGAAAAGTAATAGCTCAGCTATTTATACGCCACGGGGTGTACATATAAATGTCTTTACTCCCAGTCGGGTAAATATGGAAGTATTCTATAGCAAAAACAATATAGATGAGTTGAACAAGAAGTGCGAATCAGCGAATTATTCAAATGGCCGCCGTTGGCTGCAGGCGCCTCCCCACAACTGTTCCTAAATGGTTTATTATGCTAAAGGCTTAACTTTATATGGATATTAACACGTCACCTTCTGCGAGCCAGCTTAGCGTGACCTGTGTTGATCATCATCATTTTACCTTCCTTCGCTGTCTTATGGCGTGATGGCCAACTTTCTCCCACACATATCTATGTGGTGTCGTTGTCACTTGGTTGATGATCCAACAACTTATCTTCCTTCTAGGCTCGGTGAAGATTATTAGACGGATCTTATGTAATTATAATATAATCTGTAGATCTTACCAATATAATAATTAATGACTAACACAGACTGCCACGGTATTCGTCCATTGATCAATCATTTTGTGCAAAGGGAAGGTGGGAGCTGCGGGAGAGCAGAACGAACCGTGGCATTACTGAGTTGGCCCTATAAGACTCAACCTGCAGTTAAAAGAAGTGTTTTTTTTAATAGCATCAGGGGCACATTAACCAAACCCTGTGGTAAATACCGATCATTACAGGAACTAGACAACTGAAACAATATATTGAAATAAATACCTTTGACGCGGGCGGGAACCAAACCCACGACATCTGTCGTAATTAATGCAACAATAATGACAATCCAACTGGCCTTTTTTATAAAAAGAACTCTTGATTCCGTTGGTTATAACAGATGGCCTTTCATAAAAGACAATTTAAAAATAGAACGCTGTTTGATAAATGATATGATTTGAAAAAGGAACAGAAATTCGATTAAAAGATAAAATCTTGTACGAAGTCGTATTCAGATAACTTCGCTTCAATGGAAACATACAAAAATCGGTTGCTTTTTCAAATCTTTTAGCAATTTTGATTAGTAGCAGGCCAAGAGTGCCATGCTGCATGCATGCATGAAGCTGCATTGGGCCAGCATGACCGTGGGGTTCCTCCCGCTCGCAACGGCGGTGTGTAATTAGCCGGTGGCCCATGGAGGAGGGAGGAGAAAGGACTACAACGCATCTGTATAACCTCTATGCGGATGTCTATGGGCGTGGGTAGATAGTCTAAACGTTTCGAGATTAGTACATAAACATATTACGGGTTAGCAGTGATTGTTCAGATTTGTTGCTCTTTTCCTAGTCATAATTATCGACTACTCGATATCAAAAATTCGACAAATCGAATGTCGAATTTCCGATTCCTAACAGAAATAATAATAATAAATGTAGAGCAATAAAATCAATCTTCAAAAGTAAGGAGCTAAAATAGATTTAGTAGTAATTTATTCTTTCAGTTTCGCGAATACAAATTAGTGGAGTAAAAACTGTTCGGTGATTTATTTAGTGCTAAGATGGGACTGTAGAAGGTATATTTTGTTTTCTTAGAGGACGGTTGGCAAAATATTATTTCAATTTTTTTTTAAATTGAGAAATTTAATACAACTACAGGTAGGCCGTTGTTAATATCTTTTGTCTGCCTTCTGTTAATTTTCCTTTGAAGTTCGTTTAATTATAATTAAATTGTAATTAATAAATAATTATTAATTTATATTGTGCTCTATTATTTATTATAGCTTTAATGCTTGGTTTCAAACCTGGTTAAATCTACTTTGTTTATTATACCTTAAGTGTAAAGATAAAACAAGAGAAATTACCTACTATGAATTAAAATGTTAAACGTGTAAGCGAGAGGTACCTACCCGGTCGTGCCGACCCATGCAAGTATGTAACGTGGCACTACCTCTTTCTAAAGTGGATGGCAAAATATTAAGTCTAATAAAACTTTATTTTATTTACATACAGATACGGGCACATTTGTAACCGTGAGATTAGTAATAGTGCCACAATAAATTATTGCAACACCTACACCTTGGTAAAATGCTTTACAATACCACGGTAAATATATCATACGATGTTTACACCGTGACAATACGTGCGTAGCGTAGTGCCACACTGCATGCATTCACGAACGGGGAGGTATCTCTTTACATACCGGCTTACTCATCATCGGCGTAAAGTGAAAGTTGTGCTGTCGCGTTTCGTGCGGTGTGTAAGTAGCCGTTGGCCAATGGAGATGGGAGGACAAAGGAGAGCAGCGCATCTGTGTAGCCTCTGTGCGGATGTCTTTGGGCTTCGGTAGTTATGATAACGGATCCGACTGCTCCTTTGTCCCCTTATACTATAAAAGAAATCTGGAATTGGAAATGAAAAATTATCTTTCGCAATAAAAGTGCTTGAAAGAATTTATTAGCTAATTATACTACATACAAAAACTGGATGTTTAAGTCCCGCCCGCGACGTACTTTACACTTTTTTCTGCTTCATGTCTGGAATTAACAAAAACGAATATAATTCTTAAAGCAAATGTAGTAGTAGAGAGGTTAACCATGGTTAATGATGGCTACCATGGCAGATGGCGGTGTGGACTAGGACCAGTGGCGGGTCTAATTTCGGACAAATCGGTGGTACGTATATTCTGTGTGTTGGTCTTATGGAGTAATAGGGCCAGGGGTCCGGATGGACACCGGACCCTTATGCACAGTTCCAACGTCGTGGTAGGGACTGTTCAGAGGCAGCCGGACAGTTCTTAATGCGGAGAAGAAGAGGAAGGTCTTTTCGCCGAGGCCAGCTTGTCGCTGGAGAGATTTTGTTGCCTTCAGATCCGGGACCCTCAAATTATAGCGGCTAAAGGGGGCTCCTAAGTCGCTATAAATACTGGGGTTTATTCGGTAGTACACCCTCAAGTCAGACTCAACATCCGACATAGGTCAATGGCCACCCGGGCTCCTAGGTATCATACGTAAATGTATTCTCCTGCGTCAAAAAAAGACCATTTATACACAATTTATTCCTTATGAGATTTATCTCAAAACTTAAATCGTTTCTTGACAATTATATTCCGTAAATAATAAAACAATTGAAGATCCAGTAAGAGGTATTGCCAACTTGCATGCATGCATGTAGCCGAATTGAGCCGGCATGACCGGTGAAGTACCTCTCCCTTACACGAGACCGGCGTGGGGTGTGTAAGTAGCCGGTGGCCCATGAAGGAAGGAGGAGGAAAGGGGGCAACGCATCTGTCATGAATCTCAATCAGCCAAGTCAATCATCAACTAACCTCTATGCGGATGTCTGTGGTTGTCCTGTCATGAAAATGGCTCCGATTGCTCATTTGCCCCGTTATACTATAAAAAAAGTAAAACGTTTGAAGATACAACGACGCGTTGCAAAAGCACTATAAAAGACATAAAACTTCAGTAACCGGACATAAACATGACATTCAATAAAGTCGAATTTTCATGCACCCAATTTATGCGCTTAATAATATCGAGCCGAATAAAAGTAAATCGCATGTATTCGGCAACACAATAGAGAATGCGGTAATGAATTTCCCCGCCGTTTCATTGTACAAACAAACAGGGACCTCATCAGTTATCTTCGCGGACAAAATGGCGGCGACCCGAAAAGATTAATTGACGTCTATTGATGGAAGGGACCTGTGACTGAAAGGGTTGAAGAGATGCGTAGATGTGTTGTGTTCGGGAGTACTTTGAATTACCTGTATGTAATATAGATCGATGGGATGATTTCAAAAGCGGTGTTATTCCTACTGCGTCTGGAGGGAAATGTTTTTCGAGCGTATGTTTGAATGTATATATACGGTTTCACGGGCGTAAATTTCTATCCTTTGTAAAATAGAAAATAGTCCCATGGCATCCCGTGGGAATATTTTTTGGGGCCAAAAATCCTATCCTCCAAATGTGAGCCAAATTTCATGAAAATCGGTTCAGCGTGCGTGAAGGAGTTACAAACAAACAAACATACAAACTTTCGTATTTATAATATTATTAGGATGTATTGATCTTGCTAAAGATTGAACGGATTAATAGATTCGAAATTTCGTTAGATTCATCTTGATAACACAAAAACTTAAAATATATTGTTTGCTATCGGATTCTTGTAGTTCTTGCTCACAAAACCAAAATAAAGGTATCCGGTTAGCACAATGAACCAACTGGGTAAAACAGATAAACGCTTTTGAATAACCTGCCATTTGCGGATATGTATTAGTATAGTATATAGTAAATTTACGACTTTCGGCTTCTAGTTTTTCACGTATACACAATTAAATCTAGAAGTAACGACTACCTAAATCTAAAGGTAAGGTAAGTACTTCCAATTTTTTAAATTTTCTAAAATTTATCAACATTAAATTTATGCGCTGCCCACCTTTCTCCTTCCACCGGCTACTTACACACCGCTCCGCTCGAATACACACCGCTCGAAACTTGATAGCACTGCACAGATGTCACTTTACGCCGGTCTCGTGTAAGCGTCAGGTACCTCCCTAGTCGTGCCGGCCAATTGCATGCAAGCATGCAGTTTGGCACTACCTCTAACATACTAGCATACTCGGATTTAAAACTTATAATGATCATTATACTGATAGACAATAGTTGATGAGCGTCGAGAGAACACCGCACCCTCCACTTCGAGTCCTCACTCGCCAGTTGTCAGTTGGCTAACTTTTTATAATTAGCTTTTTTTTTATTTGAAATGTGGGAAAACACAGCCATGGATAAAAAAGAGGGCTACGCCTGAATACCTATGTGGATTGCAGCTGTCTTTACTTTTTTGTGGTATAAGAAAGCGAGGAATCTCCGCAATAAAAATATCTCCAGCGGACTTTAACCCGTATAATGATCGAGGCATTATCCGGATATTCAGACTTGGTTGAATGAAAGCAAAGCATATATGACTATGCTGATTGCGGTTGTGTAAAGACACGGATCAAAGGCTCTATTATATTGTATAAGGAGGTGAAGTAACAACCACAATAAAAATAAAGTAATAATATTGACTTCTAATCTATAATGGTTTTAAAACGTACGATCCAGGCATTATCCGCAGTTTCAGACATATTTCAATGAGGACAACTCATGTATTGGCTTTCCGGATTTGCGTCATTGTTCCCTTATAAGACGTAATGGAGCGAACAAACATCCGCAATAAAAATAAAGTAATAAAATTTGCGAGTTCCTCATCTACTGAGAACTACAATTATCGAGGCATAATCTGGATATTCAGACATAGTTGAATGATAGCAAAGCATCTATAGATATGAGGATAGCGGATGTGTAAAGACATGGAATAAAGGCTTTATTATATGGTATGAGGAGGTGAAGTAACATCCACAATAAATATAAAGTACTTAATAAAATGGACTCCGAGTTCCGCATCCGGACTTTAACACGCATATAGATCGAGGCCATACTTGGATATTCAGACATGGTTGAATGATAGCAAAGCATATATGACTACGCAGATTACGGTTGTGTAAAGACACGGATCAAAGACTCTATTATATAGTATAAGGAGGTGAAGTAACATCCCTAATAAAAATAAAGTACTAAAATTGAGTTCGAGTTCCGCATCTACAACTGAATTTAACGATAATTATCCAAACATTATCCGCATATGCAGACATGGTCGCATGAGAGCAACGCATATATGGCTATGCGGATTGCATCATTGTACCTAAGACATAATGGGGCAAACAAACATCCGCAATAAAAATAAAATGGACTCCAAATTCCGCATCTACAGCGGACTTTAGCCTTTAGGACAGCCCTTCCAACTGCACCAAAGCCGACCTCATGCAGGTGTCAGATGCTGGTCTTTCCGTGATAAATAACTGGTCCGGCAAAATCTAATTTTTAATAAATTTAAATCCTTAGTGGAAATAGTCAATTTAAATGGAGCTATTGACACGATAGAAGAAGAAGAAGCGGACTTTAAAACGTATAATGATCGAGGCATTATCCCGATATCCCGGGGGAGGGTCGAGAGTCGTGACACCGCACCCCCCAGTCCGCGCTCGTTAGTTGTCTGTTGGCAAACTTTTCTAATTAGGTAAAGAGCATTAATCTTCTTGACGTACCGCGATTCGGTGTGACTGGCACAATTTCGTGGAGTCACTCAAATAGTTAAAGTAAATCCGATACACTTTATATATTTAATTCCTGTTTTCTTGTCAAAAAATTATACTTTTTAACGGTGTAAGGGAACCTTGTGGGGACTATTCAAGTCCACAGAACTCCGTTACTTAGGCGGATCACACACGGCACGCGGTAGGCGGTGAGGCGGATCTCAAGTTACATTAGGCTCTATGAAATCCGTTGATACCTAACACACGTACACCGCCAGACCGCGCGGTCGAGCGGGGTATCAACGGATTTCATAGAGCCCAATGTAACTTGAGATCCGCCTCACCGCCAACCGCGTGCCGTGTGTGATCCGCCTTAGCTGTCACTTTGTGATATTATCACGCGAGCTAGAAGTACCTTCTCCATCGTGTCAGTCCAATCAGGCCAAAACCCAGTAGGATGCTACCTCGTACACAACATTATTTTATTGATGATTGCTATTCATCTCTCCCTTGTATTATCTAGAAATCTCACGAACTATACTTAAAGGGAAACTTTTACTTTCGTTCCTTGTTAGTCATAAAAATTACAAAACAACAGAAGGTACACGCTCTTTTTCAATACATTCCAACAATGATGTCATTAAATGTAAATATGGGACATAAATGAAGATTTATACATTGCGGAAATTCAAAATATTAAAGTTAAATACTAACTTTTTACACAAAATTCATCAAAAATAATCGCATAAAAACAGTAGTATAACTACTAATATTATAAATGCGAAAGTTTGTAAGAATCTTTGTTACTCTTTCACACAAAAATTACTGAACGGATTTTTATGAAACTCTACAGTAATATAGCTTTCATATCAGAATAATATAATAAGTTAAAACATTGAATCATTTTTGAAGTCCGAAATCCACGCGGGCGAAGCCACGGGTGGAAGCTAGTGGATAATAATCTAACTTCAAATTCGTCTTATGCCGAGCGACATCCTTACAATGCTCCTCACATTGCATCACTGTGCATGCATAATAATTATGTAACAAGGACTTAAATTGTTCTATTTTTTCAGTTAAGAATTACTTAAATTGTTATTTATTGTTTTTTTTTTAAACATTGTCAACTCTCTACTGCATCTTGTACGACAATAAAATTCCTACATATTTAAACGAGAAATTTAAGCTGCACTCAATTAAATGCAGAGAACTTCGCACTTTCCAATGTTAAATACGAGGGCTGCCTTTTAAGTAGTGTCGTTTGCAAACCTCCTTCGACTGTATAAAAAAATATGTATGTCTTTTTCATCTTTTTGAATTTAGAATTCGAAAACAAAAGAA
>LUGF01044171.1:21271-31388 GCA_001625245.1 Calycopis cecrops
TCAACGAGAGGTACCTCCCCGGTCCTTATTCGTTACGGCCCAATTCGGCTACATGCAAGAATGCAGAATCTCGCTCCTATAGGGTTAAAAACTCATCGTGGAACTTCGTATATATATTCTTAGAGGCATTAGAAAGGAGTAATTAAAGACGTCAGTAAAGCCGCGGTTAAAAGCTAGTGAGTATTCGCGTAAACTTATAATACAAAATGTTGTTTACATAAAGCGTTTATTTGAGCTCAAAACATATGATGATGTGATAAGTGAAATATTTAAGGCACAAAGGGAAGCTTATTACTAATTTACAAATTTCATTCCCATGTGCTCGGGGGCTGAAACGCTCTTGATAAAGGAAGTTATCACAAATGTAATTTGTACGTTATAATGTAATCGGATTACAATTTAAAATTGTTTCGTGTAACGAAAATATAAGAATACAATACCATTGAAAATGGGAAAGTAGGTAATTGTGCAGTAATCTAAATCTAATCTGCTACCCTTAGCCTGCATGGGTGACTTTAGCCTAAAGCATGGGTCAGTTTTTGGGACAGATAATTGGAGGGTTCCAGATGTGCAGGCAACAGGATCCCTCCAGGCTGTACTCGGTGAACAGGCCAGACTTCTCCTCCACGAGAACTGTCCGGCTGCCTCTGAAAACTCCTTGCTAAGACATCGGAACCGTGCAATAGGGAAGGTTCCCATCCTGAACCTGGCTCAAGTACTTCAAATAAGTACGCCACCAAATGTTCGAAAGTATGGATGGCATTCGTTTTCATAAGTCATCGTTTGTGATGCTGACAATGATCTTATTACGTGCCCTCACGCACTTTTGAAGTAAAACTTCTAAACGCGCTTGACTTTTGACTTGGGGGGGAAGGGGTAAGCTGCCTAGAGCGTTACACAAATCACACATCGGGCGAGACCAATGGAAGTTGTCATGTAAATTCAAATTCAATTTAATTGAAACTTTTTTGTATTTAAAAATAAATATCTTAAAACATTTTTCATTGTAAATAGGGTAGTGAAAACGAATAATTAAGTTTTACTTCAGTTGTGTGGTCTAAAGCACACACTTTCTTTGATGTGATGATTCTTTGATGATTCTTTGCTAAGTCAGATTGGTTGCTACAAATCGGAGCAGCTGTTGAATTTAGGGGCTCCAGCCAGTTAGTAGATGTGTATGTGGGTAAGTGTATGCATGTGGGTATTTGGGGTCTAGATCCAGTCTTTCAGTTCTCCGTCCAGTCTTTAAGAGTCAGGGCTGCTCGAGCCCGATCATTAGAGATGGATAAAAAAGAAAAAAAAGCAGGCATACCCTTTAAGAATCACTATGTTGTCCATCTTTCTGTACGCCTAGGGAGTATGATAAAAATTCAATGCAGGTAAAAGTGTTAAAGTATAGTAGTAAACAAACTTATTTCTATGTGTTACATAAAAAAATTGTACCTATATGTACATAATATGTATACACATATGGCCCATTACATTTGCACAAACGCGCAATACATAAGTTGGTCAAGTTTTGTAAGTAATATACAGAATTCACGGTGTGCGAGTCCGAATCGTACAAGGCCGTTTTGTGTCTGAATTCTAAAAAAATATTTTATCTTTTATTCAAGGCAGAACACGAAGGGCTGTACCAAATTGCGCCTCTTCAGCGAAATCCTCAAACAAACATGGCCGACGTTTTAGCCGTCTACCCGCGAATGCGTGAAAAAACAATGGGAACAAGCGATTTGTCACGGCATGAAAAACTTTGTGTTTAAATAACAAAAGACCAGGAAAGAGCGCGTTGGCCAGGAAATTCGAGATAGCTTCTTGCTCTCTGGGAAATTTATAACGCGTAAAAAATATTTAATCCCCTAACCTTTTTCGCTCGGACATATTTTTTTTCACTTCGACCTCTAAGCAGGTCATGAGGGGATGATCAGCGGCATCCGGCAGAGCAGAAGGATGTAGGGATTTCCTCCCTTTGTTTAACAAATCCCTTTTTTGTTATCAGTAAAATGATTCTAAAAAATAAAATCACCTGGTTACCTTGAGTTTAAAATTTAAAAACTGCCTCGTGGTCTAGTGGTAATCATCTTGACTACAGTTGTGAGATCTCAGGTTCGAATACTGGGACCAAAAAGTATTAATGGGATTTTTCAATTTCTAATAACAGTCTGGAGTCAGAAAGTAGATGGTGTTACTCTCCCGTACCTTGGAGAGCATTTTAACCACCTTCACCCCTTCACCTGAATTCTCTCCGGCCATGAGTGACTGTCCTATCAGAATAGAAGAATACGGGAGTAGAGAGCGCATCTGTATCTGTGCAAACTCTTGTGCACTGTAATATGCTCTGTGCAGATGCTCGTCCCAGTAGCCATATCTCTGATTAATAGTCTTGCCAATAAATACACTAGGCACGCATGTCCCAACTCCAATCGTCCAACTAGAATTTCCATCCATCCATATTAGTTAAAAATCATCCTAATTTAAAACATTTTTATAACCACGAACGTCTTTTTTTATTTGCTTTAATTTGCAACATTATTAAGTTTGTAGAGCATCATTCATACACGTTATTTTAGTAAGAGGTAATGCAAAGCATGCAGCCGAATTGCACCAGCACGAAAAGGGAGCTACCTCTCGCTTACACGAGACCGGCGTAAAATGACAGCTGTGTTATAGCGTTTCGTGCGGTATGTAAAAAGCCGGTGGCCCATGGAGGTGAGAGGAGAAAGGAGGGCAGTGCATCTGTGTAGGCTATATGCGGATGTCTATGAGCGTCGGTGGTCAAGAAAATGGCGCCAATTTCTCGTTTGTCCCCCCTATACAGCAAAAAAAAATTGTGATGAGGCTGGCGAAATCCCGGCTTATTTATCCAAATGGCGAACGAGCAATTATCAACAAACCGTCAAACGGCTCACAAAGCGTCTGTACATTTAATTGATTGATAATCACAATTGATAATTTGCCAGACTGTTTACGGGATTGCGTGTAGCAAATTTATTATTCGGTTAAAAGCTTAATGGAGTCGAAATTAGCATTTACCCGTTGCGTACGTCGTAAAATAAATTTGTGGCGTTCCATTTAATGCACCAACAAAATGGCGCCTGTTTACGTTTACTCGTCCTCGGCAGTGTGTTTTTAGTTTTTACTTTGTCCAAATCAATTGTATTGAAAGGGCTTTTGTTATAAATTTAATTTTATAATAAACTCGACCTATTTATGAAATAAGGCAGGGTTTACATCATTGTTCATTATACGTTGTAATCAGCTTCTATGTACACACGCAAAATAATAAAAGTTATTTTTACTAGCTGTGCCCCGCGGTGTCACCCGCGTTTAATTTCTAAGAAATCCATATAAACTTCAACACCCTATTTCCCCCCCTTAGGTGTTGAATTTCTAAAAATCCTTTCTTAGCGGATGCCTACGTTGTAACATCTACCTGGATGCCAAATTTCAGCTTGATCCGTCCAGTGGTTTGGGCTGTGCGTTGATAGATGGCTATGTCACGTTTGAGTTTTATATATATAGATAGTTTAAGGGGTCAAACGGCCAGACTTTTTATGGCTATATCGACGCACTCCAACATCTGCACATTATGGGGTAAGACGCGTTACTCCTTTTTACGCCATCTCTCCAAATAATCTAAAGGCTCAGACAAAGTGCTTGAAATGTGACTGAAAAGCCACGCCGGTATTATGTATGGACGATCAGACTGGCGCAGTGGTACAGGGTTCGGAAAAGCGGAGCATATTGCGCCATGGATCGCGGGTTCGAATCCCGCCTTGGTCATTGATGTTGGTTATGTATTTATATAATATTATCTTAAATATATAAAATTACTTAAATTATAATAAAAACATTAAATATATAATCCGTTGCCTAGTAGCCGTAACACAAGTCCTTACGATACTTAGCACGAGGATAGGCTAACGTGGTGCGAAAAATCCACAGATATCTTAATGTTATTATGTGAGAGAAGTACCTACTACTTACTCAATCGTACATGTATCGTCGTAGTAAAATTGGACATATCACTGCAATTCAGCATTTCCTATAAGGGCGTAACTTCTTTTGTAAGGAAGAGCATTTTAATTGTACTAGCAGCATCAGTGTCCTACAATTTCACCCTAGAAAAATCGTTCCCCTTAACTTTATCCTTTATATTTTATAATGAGTATTTGTAAATAACTCCAGATTTTAAAGTAGGTAGATATATCTCTGCCAAATTTCAACTAAACCCGTCCGCTAGCTTTGGTGTGAAACAATAACAAACACATACAAACCAAACTTCACGCACATGTAACACACACACATTTAGTAGGCTACATCTGTACCGATTTCAGTTCCGCCCTGAGTTACTTATCGAATGTACGTAGCGAGATGTATCTCTCACGGACGGGCAGTTCCGTAGCACTGTCACATCTCGCACCTGGTGCGGAGGGCGACGACCCGACGCCCTAACTATATCCCGGCACAGCGGCTCTCAAAGTGTTACAAAATAATACCATTTTGTTTAGTTAGTGCATGAATACACGGCCATGTGAGTTCATGTAAAAACCATGTCATTGCTACACTATCTACGATACATTATTCACACGTCATTTAATTCATTTAGAAATTAATCACCGTCAAGTTTATTTGGACTGTAATATTATGGTCTCTTCTCTATTATGGCTCATCCGAGCCACAAAATACGATTTAGTTTTCAGGCGAAAAATCTTCCGTATGTAGTATGTACCCGTAACGGCAGAGCCTTTCAGTGCACACTTTGAGAACCGGTGTTTTAACTGGAGACTGGTCAGTGTAAGGATAAATTCGAGACTTTGGCATATTAATGTTGCTGTCCCTATCTTATTGTGAATAAAATTTATTAACCAATTATGAGAATGTATTTAGGTTTACCATTTTTTGCCTCTTTTTCAGGTCTTTTATTCACTTTAAAAGAAATGCGTTGTTATTCTGAAATGAAAAACTGTTGGTTGACTATCGATAAGGGAGTTTGTTCTCCTTCCAGTAGGCGGCAAAATTTTATAGTAGTAGAATATTGAATTTGGAATTTCAAGAAAATAAACGAGGCTTCAATAAATGTCAAATTTTTCGTTGTACAGTGGACGAAGGAGGATAGATAAATGGTATTTTAAAAACTAAAAGAAAATGATTTCGCGGGGAAATCAACATGAGCGGAGATTGTGGAAGAAAGAATTTGGGGTAATTTAGGGTGTAGGAAGGATGTGAAAAAAAGTCTTGTTGGGGTGGCGGAACGCGACCTCGACGAGCAGAAACTATCTTGAGCGGAACACTTCAATGGGCACTTATTTTACACGAGTTTATAATTGTTATTAATAATAGTGAGCTCACAATTTGAGATATGCACTAAAACACATAAATAGCTAAGCGTATGCGCAAACGGTGCTGAGAGCTTGAGAACTTGATGGGAAGAGGAGTGTGAGATTGTTGAGAGACGTCAATACGTCAAACTCTGGCGCCAGTAGTCGCGCGGTTCTATTATTGGGCTGATAGATGGCGCTACCCGTCTCGAACTTGGCGAGAATAGAAGACTTGGCGTAGTGTATTCCATAAAGGGTATATGAGTAGTAACAGCAATGGCCATGCGGCACTCGGATTGGACCAGAACGACCAGGTCCTTCTCACTTACATGTGTTGAAGATGGCCGGTATCGTGTAAGCGAGAGGTATAATAGTACCATTGAAATAAGTTACACCGATGTACCTGCGCAGAATACATTATTTTGAAAGGCGCGAAAATATTTCAGCCAATCACCAGGCAATATTTTAGCGCGGGAAATTCTTCATTCGCCAATGGTCAAACGAGAAATGGCTAAGCCTGCGCCAACGACGAAAGCCGATGTAACTTATTTTCGTGGCCGAATTATACCCCGATCGCGGCCAACTGGGCTACATGCGTGCGTGTAGAGTGGCACTACCTCTTACCGAATATCATACACATTATCATACACATATCGATTATTGTTTAATGTTACAGTTAATTCATTTCCATTATCATGTCCTCGATCGATCCATCAGTTAAATAGTCGACACTCGTACTACTAATGGTTAAATCGTGTCATTTCATGCCTTAATATCTTTTAAATTGATCTGTTGTTGGTGAAAGTTATCAATATTCAATAGTATTGAAGAAATATTCGCTTCATTCACTAATTTTAAATTAATTAAATTTATTCGTAAGAGGTAGTGCCACGCTGTATGCTTGCATGCAGCCGAATTGGGCCGGCACAATCGGGGACATACCTCTCGCATACACGAGACCGGCATGAAGTGACAGCTGTGCTGTCGCGTTTCGTGCGGTGTGTAAGTAGCCGGTGGCCCATGGAGGTGGGAGGAGTAAGGGGGGCAGCGCATCTGTATAGTCTCTATGCAGATGTCTATGGGCGTTGGTAGTCATGAAAATGGCTACAACTGCTCGTTTGCCCCCCCTTTACCATAAAAAAAAAAATATTATAAGGTGGCAAACGAGCAACCGGAGCAATTTACATGACTACCCACGTCCATAGACATCTGCACAGAGACTACACAGACAGATAGAGGCTGTACAGATGCGCTGCCCCCCTTTCTCCTCCCACCTCCATTGGCCACCGGCTACTTAAACACCGCACGTAACTCGACTGCACGTCTGTGACTTCTCACCGGTCGTGTGTAAACGAGAGTTACCTCCCCGGTCGTGCCGCACAGTGGGTCCAAACGGAGTTCTCCATGTCAAAAATCGATAACTTTTTTGTTTGTCATTCAATTGTTATGAAACTTTTTACACTTATTAAGGGATATATGTGAAATGGAATAAAATATATATCAACCATAAATATGATTTATTTTATTTATAATAATTATTAAAAATAGAAAAAGTGAAATTATACAAACTTTAAAACAAATTCGATGTAAAATAAGGTTTTTTTTAAATTAAAAGAAGTTACAAGCAATAACTAGAGTACTTATGCGTATAATTATTACAAAAATGGAAAAAAAATAAAGAAAAGGTACTCCCACAATGATAGTACATTGAGTCTTAAGAGGGTGCTCGTTACATAACAAAAATAATTAAATAATAAAAAAGGTTTTATTTTTTAGTTTAGTTTAATTAGTAGGTAGTACCTACTTATCGAAATAAAAATATTACTATCATTATGTAGCCGACATAATAAAAATAATAATTGTGTATATTTAAAGGATAAAAAATCAATACTACCTGCCTACCTTGAGAGACATTTTGCGATATAACTTATAAAAGCGCAAAATTGCGCAAATTTTCTTTATTTGCCTTTTATTGTCTGGTAATTAAGGTATCTAAAACTAGAAATATTTGTGTGGCGGCAGACAGCGGCAACAGTGAAATCTCTAATTGAAAATTAAATAAAGAAAATATGAAGACCCTCAGATATAGCAGGGAATATATATTTTTAAAGCTATTAATTGAAAATCAAATCACATTTTCAAAAATATAAGGGTTTGAGGATTATAAAAATACTAGCTGCGCCCCGCGGCTTCGCCCGCGTAAATTTCGATATCGTGGAAAATCATTCCATGGCATCCCTCAGGAACATTTTTTCGGGATAAAAAGTATCCTATGTTATTTCTAATACCTCCAGGAATATGTGTACAAAGTTTCATAATGATCGGTCTAGTAGTTTTGGCGTGAAAGCGTAACAAACAAAAAAATATTTTTCATAGCATTTATAAAAAAAAATTATTATAAATGCTATGAAAAATAATGCAGGATCTAGGATTGAATTATCATTAATATGTGTTATGAAATCAGAGCGTAATGGATCGGTCGTGTTTAAATGCCGATTTAAGTAACTTATATTTTAAAAAACACTAAAAAAGCTATGTAATCTCATAGTTTGAATATTTGAGTACATAAAAATATTAACATTGCACGGAGAATCCGACTTTCGATATAACTATTTTTGCTACGCTCTTTTATGTAAGTTTCCCACTGTTCACAGAGGGGCCAAACGGAGTTCCCCATGTAAAAAATCGATAACTTTTTGTTTGTCAATCAATTGTTATGAAACTTTTTACACATAATAAGGGATATATGTGAAAAGAAATAAAAGATATATCAAGCATTAATATGATTTATTTTTTTTATAATAAATCTTTAAAATAGAGAAAGTGAAATTAAACAAACTTTAAAACAACTTAGTTGCATAATAAGGTTATTTTTTTAAATTATAAGAATTTACAAGCTAGAACTAGAGTACATAATATGCGTATATTTATTACAAAAATTGAAAAAAAATAAAGAAAAATTAAGAGAAGTTACTCCTACAATGATAGTCCATTGAGTCCTAAGAAGGTGCTCGTTAGATATCAAAATAATTAAATAATAAAATAATATCTTATTGTTTTAAAGCGTAAATGAGTAGGTAAGTATATTACTAGGTAGTGCTTATCAAAATAAAAAATATTACTATCATTATGTAGCCGACATTTTAAAAATAAGAATTGCGTATATTTCAAGTGTAAAAAATCGATGTCTACCTTGATGGACATTTTTCGATATAACTTCTAAAGCGCAAATTTTCGCAGATTTTCTTTATTTGCCTATTATTGTTGGATAACTAAGGTATCTAAAACTAGAAATATTTGCGCGGCGGCAGACAGCGGCAACAGTGAAAACTCTAATTGAAAATTAAATAAAGACAAAATGTAGACCCTCTGATATATCAGGGAATATATATATTTTAATACTACTATTTAAAAAATCAAATCACAGTTTCAAAAGACAAGGGTTTGACGATTATTAAAATATATAATACTATTATAGATACTATGAAAAATAATGCAGGATCTAGGTTTGAATTATCGTTAATATGTGTTACGAAGTCAGAGCGTAATCGATCGGTCATGTTTAAATGCCGATTTAAGTACTTAACTTATATTTTAAAAAACACTAAAAAAGCTATGTAATCTCATAGTTTGACTATTTGAGTACATACAAATATCAACATTGCTAGGAGATTCCGACTTTCGTTATAATCATTTTTGACATGCTCTTGTATGAAAGGTTCCCACTGTGTGCCGGCCCAATTCCGCTGTATGCAAGTATGCAGTGTGGCACTACCTCTTACTAAAACTTCCTGTTGTGTTATTCGTTGTAGTTGAATCTAGCCATAGCTGGTTATACAAATTGAGTGATTAGTATCGTACTATTATTAGGGGAATTTTTAATTGCACCTCTATTTAAAATTTAAGCAAACAACAATTATTATGCACTAATAATTAATGTACCAGCATATCAAAATAAATGACTGTTTATCAAATTAAATAATTGTATAACTAAATGTGTAGTATAATAAATTTTCTAAAATATATCAGAGTTAGCGACTTTATTTATCTAATTTTACTACGAAAATCTTGTTAAAACCACAGATATAAGCATTCTATAACAAAATTACTTGCCGTATAACAAAAATACTGATTTGCACACTAAATTATCCAATACTATCACCGAATTTGCAATCCCCAATCCAAGTCTAATTTTATACTCGGATCGACCACTTGTAATAGTTAATCATAGTGGGTCATACGAACCAAATTAACCCGATAGGTTCGAAGTTGTTAGGTTATTAGGATTTTTTTTTTGCACTCGGAACACTTGGTCCAATTTCATAATCGGATTGACAACTTGGGTTAGGGTTACAAATCTGGGCGCCTTCGGCCCCCCAGATTTGTAAGTAACACGTCAGCTTGACCTCCTGAATTCGATGGTGGTTGTCGTTTTTCTTAGAATTCTGGACCCCCCCTGACCCCCAAGGGGTCAACTGGGGGTCACTTCCGAATACCCCTTATTTTTGCCGGACATGAACTGGGGTTATTTTTGGGGTCGATCCCCATTGGACGCCCCTGACCCCCAAGGGGTCAACTGGGGGTCACTTCCAGAAACCCCTTATTTTTGCTTGACATGAACTGGGGATCATTTTTGGGGTCGACCCTCACTGGACCCCCTGGGATTTTTAAAATTTTTAGAGTTTTAGAATCATACTTGGATGGGTTAGGTTAGGTTAGACTATATTTATACACAGCGACATTGACTGCCTCGTGGTCTAGTGGTAAGCGTGTTCAACCACAGACGTGAGGTCCTG
>LUGF01044171.1:31505-43627 GCA_001625245.1 Calycopis cecrops
TTAAGTGATATGTAAGTATTATGTAAGTATGGAGGAAACTCCATACGTTACAGTACTATTATTACTGCACTCTTCTCAAGGAATTCACGATGTGCGAAATTAAATTATTAGATATTGAATGGCTCTGTATAGATTAGGCACTATCCAATATAAATAGGTTACTCCTAGTACTATTACTACTATAGTAATAGCCGCCAGGGTTTCGTTAAATCTAACTGTAGCCGGCATGATATCTATTTATAGATCTAGTTCAAACCGGACAGATATCGGCTAGACCTAGTTTTAATCGAAAACAATAGGCTAGTTCTAGATTTAGCCAAGACAGAGTGGCTACACCTAGTTGTAACCGGCTAAAACTAGATGTAGCCGCACTTCGGGTTTTAACCGTAACATATTCACACAACCAATGAAGTCATATTGAGCACAGCCAAATTTTTTACGCAGAGGATGTTTACGTATGATACTGTAGTGTGTGTCTAGCACTACGTTAGCATAGGAATATAAATTAATGTTTATATTATAGAAACTAGTTGAATGAAAGATTAGAACCTCCTCAATAGGTAAGCTTTTTATTAAAAAGATAGATTTAGATTTAAACTTATAAACTAAGAACTCGTTCTAGTATTGTCTACTTTGACAAGGAAAGATTTTCATTACATAATTATTACTCACGAAGACCCCCAGCCGAGAACTCTGAGGCTTAGGAGGTATTATATTATAAGTGTGGTTCTATGTAAACTAAAGACTCAATAAACGATATTTATTCATCAAGTGTATCATTATAACCAAAAGGTGAAATAATTAGTGTTCAGCCAGCTGGCAAAGATTTAATCATAGGTCTGTAGTAAGCAATTACAGGATACTAGAGTAAGTAGACTTGCTCTAAAGACGCCCCCACCAAGCACTCTATAAGCGAACAGGGCTCTACAATACCTAGCAGCCCGTGTGGGGAGACCTATATCGGACTCGACACTTGTACAATACCAACTAGACCCATGCGGGTGCATTTAGCTACTATAATTAGAGGGGCCCGGATTTACAAGCTACAGGATTGCTCCAGCCACAGGCTTCTCATACGGCATTGTCGGGTTGAGGATATCGTGCGCAGCCTTTCTTTGTCACTGTGCCAACATTTACGTCTATTTTAATAGTCAACCCACGTAGCCTCCGGGAACATCTCTGCCTCTACAGAGAGCCGTGGTTTCTGGACGAAAATACAAGGAATAGCCTGCTTATCGGACAAGAGCCTTGTTCTTTAGTGAAACACTTTGTTATAAATTGACTCCAAAACACACAAAGCGTTGCTCATCAAGATTAAAAGCTAACACTAAGCATTATGATAAACAAAAAAAAACAACTTTATATTTTCAAAGTACAAAGTATCTTAAAAGTCTTTTATGCATTCAAAGTGACGTATCTCTTTGTTGGGGAAAAAACCGTTAAAACTTGATCCGGGACTAATATCTAAAAGAAACTGTTGTTACTCTTGGAATAGACGCGCTGTGTCTGAAAAAGCAATTTAAACTGTTCCCAAGATGGTGTGTGGTGTAAAGCATGTGCGTTTAAATTTTAAAGTTCTATTAAATTAATAATTAATTTATACATTCGCCATTTATCATTCGCAAAATGAAAAAAAAACCTTAAGTATAACAAAAGCAAAAGACAGCTTGTTACGTCGTCGTACCAGTAGCGCGGGTAGTTCGACCGTTCTGGTCGGTGACTCTTGTCACTGACTCCCTACCCGTCAACCCAAGACGCATGTGATTCTATGTTTGCCTGCATAAAAAACACTACACTTAAAATGATGTATAATGTACTTACTACTTTTCATATTTCTTTTCCAGTTTTTTGTAAACATTAATATGTTTCACAAATAAAACTTTTACTTATTTGTATACTGTAAACGGGACTTAATCGCGTTATAAAATCGAAGTATTTACCTCGATTCTCGACGTTTCGGCCGCGATGCAACGGCCGTGGTCACGAGTAGACTTACAGTATACACTTATTAGACTACGTTACGTAGACTTACGTTTACAGTATACAAATATGAATACAAATCGTGAAAGCTTAAAACAATTTAAAACTTTTACTATTGTTTTTTTTTTTGCATATATTGGACAGGCTGTTGTGTACTTTAAGTGTCTATAAATGCTCATAAAAAATTGCAATATATATATTGACGAATTACAAATTTTTACACTTGTTTTCTGTTGGGCTATCCGAAATCCCACAACAATACCATAACGTAGTGGCTATGGTTTTATCAAGTAATAACGATACATTAAATGAGACTCTAATTATTAACCCAACACCCCCACTCCCCCCTTACGCTCCTCTAGGATACCAATGGTATGCCAGACAAGGCTACCCGTACCAGACAGGCTTGGAGTGAGATGCCACACTCCACCCAGCCCTCTGAATCAGAAGACTGCGGCGTGGATTTGGACGACTGGCGAGGCGTGATCCTTTGGAGTATTAAGGCCAGGGGTCAGGATGAAAAACTGACCCCATTGCACGGTCCCCACGTTGTAGAAGGGACTGTTCAAAGGCAGCCGGAGAGCCCTCAAGGAGGCGAAGTCTGGCTTCTTCGCCGAGGTCAGCTAGTTACTTGAGGGTATCCTGTTACTTTCAGATCCGGGACCCTTCAAAAAGCAGCTGTGGCAGGGGTTTAGTCGGTAGCGCAGGCCCGTTTGCGAGCCCGACAATATCCGGTTAAGCCACCCCAGCTCCTGGGTAGCGTGCGTAAAGACATTCTCCTGCGTTACCAAAAAAAGGCACTTTTTATTGCTGTAGATTGTAGAACAATAAGTTCTGATGCTGATATTGATATTCTCACACAACAAATACGTTTAATGTTAATATAATGTATTATTTATGTTTGAGTGTTTTGGTTTATGATATTTGTTTTCGCCAACATTAATAACAAACAAGGACTTTCTTATCAAAACCTCTGGGAGAGTTTATATAGAAAACATTTATCATTTATTCTAATAATATTTGATTATTATTTATGAATGATTTTTTGAGTAAACTTGTGGTGCTCTCCGAGATAAAACAGTCTTAAAAATAACTTGAATATGAGCAAATGTTGGTAGATGGAGTAGCTCTCTATTGTTACCACTTTGCGGGTAAGAGACCTATTATCCAAAAATGCAGTACCTTAATAAGGCTGGAGAGATAAATACACACACATAGTTTAAAAATAACAATACTTCTGTCACTTTCAAAATAACTACCTAGTTATTTTTTATACAATTAATAATTTTAACTTAACGTCACAAGAGTGATATATTCTTAATTTTCACACTAAAATAATATCAATATAATCAAAGAACACAGGGGTATTGTAAATGAATTTCAGCCACAGATGCAGCCTCCGACATCATTACGTCGACATGACTGAGGAGGTACCTCTCGCCCTCATAACTCCGGCGTAAAATGTTGGCTATGCTTTCGCGTTTCGTGCAGTTTGTTAGGACGAAAGATGGCGGCCGGATGTAAAAGGGCGAAGATAGCTATCATACGGATCGGATTCCTTTCTTTGCCCGTTGTGCTATAAGAGCGAAATAACCGCCATTTGGACACAATATTTAAATAGTAAGAGGTAGTATGCAGGCATGCAGCCGAATTGCGACGACCAAGGAAGTACCTCTCGCTTACACGATATGGGCGTAAAGTGACTGCCCTGAAGTCGCGTTTCCTGCAGGCCAGCGGGCGAGTGGAGGAAGGAGGGTTACCCTCCTTCCTCCTCTCGCGTTCTTCACCGCATCTGCATAACCTTTATGCGGATGTCTATGGGCGTCTGTACTCATGAAAATGGCCTCGATTGCTCGTTTGCAAAAGTAGGTATATAATACCGCTACCGCTTGTAAATCGGGCCACGCATTTTGAGACAGTATCTACTATGTGACACAAAGAAAGTCAAGTAACATTGTAAATCTTGTCAGTTCACAGGGCTAAATAACTAAACGATTTTACGTCGCTAGGAGTGAGCGACGACATGCATTTCCAATTTAACTCTCGTCTTATTTGTGTAGAAACAGTGATGAATCGACGCTCACCTCGATCGCGAGTGAGATAGCATTGGGGAATATCCGAAATAACTTGCGGAAAGGAGATCAGAATGTACAAAAAGGGCCAAAATGGTAATGTTGTCCGTTTCTATAGAGACGAGCCATCTGCGCAGGACATTATAGTGCACAAGTGTGCGTGCAGACATAAGTGTACTCTCTATTATGATATTCTGATGGGACGGCAGTCCGACACAACCGGAGAGAAATCAGGATCGACGCGACGGCTCAACGCTCCGAGGGAGGACATCACTAACTTCCCGCCTCCATACTGTTATTCAAAATTGAAAAACCTCAATAAAAATTTTTGTCTGACCCATGATTCAATCCCAGGTCCTCACGTCTGTGGTTGAACGTGCTTACCACTACACTACGAGGTAATGCTTGAAATCATATCTATTATACATTTAGGTACTAAAAAATAACAAGATAATAATTGCGGATCTGCAGCCTAAAACTTTGACACAGTCGTCTTATTTGTGTTCAATAAGAAACTGGCCGAAAACGCAGTTTAGCTTACATAATTATTTGCTATAGAGAGTATGAAAAACAACAAATACAAGACACAATTGCGGATCTGTCGAAGCTTTAAATCTTTAAACTCCATCAACGTTGTCTTATTTGTATTAAATTAATAGTGAATCTATGTTTCACCCAATTGATAACAAGGTTTTACTTACAATGGTTTTACTATGGCATATTGAAATAATTTTGCAAAATTAAATCTATACATATAATAAAACAGTAGAATCCATGTGTCTGTGCTTTGAATATATTTACAAAAAAACTAATTGGGGGCGATGTTAAAATATTATTAGAACACGTTTTTTTTTTTTTGAAAACTCCGAAACTGTTGGACTGATTCGAATGAAAATTTTTGTGATGTATAGATACTAAGCCTGGTAAATTCAGTAAATATACTTTACTCGACGGATTCGAAAATTTAAAAGAAATAAATAATAAATACGTTACGCGAAGCGGGCACCAGCTAGTTTTGAAAAAATATCTATAGAAAAACAGTAGAAACAATAACAAGATATATTAAACGCACTTAGAACCTTAAAACATGACGTAGACTACAACGGTTATGACTACATTAAATGACTTAATAGTAGTTTATGCAACTGTCATATAAAGAAGGGTATTAAAACACGAGTTTGACTTTTTGAAACGAGCGAACGCGAGTTTCAAAATAGTACCTAACGAGTGTTTTAATACCCGTGTTATATGCAGTTGCATACATTAATTTATCTTCACTAATGCAGTTAATCAATTAATCAAACATTGCAAAACATTAAATTCACGCGTAAGTAGGTACGTGTATTGTCCGACCGACGACTGTTTTACCGACGAGGCGACGACTGCTTGACCGACAAGGCGACGACTGTTTGACCGACCGACGTGGCGACGACTGCTTGACCGACGATTTAAAATGTTCTTGAAAATAAATATTTTTATTAAATACTTTAATTTGATTGTAAAAATTGCGGCGCGTAAATATATATTTTTTTAAAATTCAATGTTAAAATACTAGCTTCAATGTTGAAATATAATGTGAAAAAATCACGTGACTTTACTTTTAAATTTCTACTAAACAGTAGATTATTCGTCGTCTGTGGCGTTGATTTTTGCTTTCATTTTTTTGTAGAGCTTTGTCTCTTTCTCGCAAATCCTTCGCAAGCTGGCATTGAACCAATGAGAGCGCTGCTGCAGCGCTCTGGGCCAATCAGGAGCGAGCGCGCGCTGTTAAGGATTTTGACATACGTCTCTCTCACCATTTTTCTCTCCCTCTCGCTCTCACACAGTGTTATAAAGAGATTTTACGATATCGATTTGAATATTATAACATCATGTCAAATTGCTTAAATTGAGTTTTTTGTTGTCTGAGCCATAACAGTAGTTATTATAAGTCAAGTATTGGAAACATAAGTAGAATGTTACAACATTAGTGTAGATAAAATATTTTAATGACTGAAATTCTTGAAAGGTTTATTCAAGGCTCTAGAAGAAACAAGCGTATATTTTGTTTTTTTTTTAATATTAGACACGTCATAATTACGTCATTATATTATTTCGTAGGCGCCATGCCTACGAAATAATATACTGACGTAAATATGAAACTGAAATATCTATTAAGACGCAGTTCCAAGACACAGTGAGGACACATCAATTATGCTAGATAATTATGATTAATGGGTAATGATAAAATTATGTTACATTGAAACATCTTTCTGCTGCCATGGTTGTAGTCAAGTGACTCAAACGTACTGTTATAATATATATGTTTTAGTATAAAGGGGCAAACGAGTAGTCGGACCCATTTTCATAACTACCGATGCGTTGCCCTCTCCCATCTACATGGGCCACCGGTTACTTAAATATGTCGCGTAATTGCCACGCGTCCCCGACTGCTATAAAAAAGTTATTACTCAAATATTATTTATATCAAATCGTTGTATCAAATCGCATAGCCCCACTGCTCTCGCCCTCCACACACAACTCATAATTTTATTATAACCCCAACTCATATTATCACTATTAACATTAAATATTGAAAAAAGCTGCGACTGAGTGTACCCAGAATGGAATCTCGAATAGAAAATTGCATATGGGTACACTCAACCTAAGCATATTAATCAACACAATTAAAAAAAAAAAAAAGAAAAAAAAATATTTATCAAAATTATACAATTCAAACATTTTTTTTTATGTTTTCTTAAAGTTTCTTTGCTTCCAATAACAGAAGAATGTCGCGTTTCAATGTTGAACTTTCAAAATTTGAATTCCAATTTTAAAGCCACTTTGAATAAGACCGATTTCGAACATTTGCAAATTTGTGATTGTGATTGGTAGGAAGTGGATCCGAAATTCAATTTGGGTTGTAATCAAAAGTAAGCCGCCGTGCTCCTCTCCTGAATTTAGTGTTGGATTAGCAAAGCCTTGTACAATCAATTTCCTTTTTGGCCTTTGAAACACATGCATGAGGATAAATGGAATTTAGGTATTTAATTTTTAATAGACAAGATTTATAGAGAATATTGATGCAGCTAAGCTAAGACGATATTTTTTCGATGATATTTTTTTTTGTAAGACATCCTGCAATGCACTCGAGCTGTCTGTACCTATCAACTTCTATGATTGCGCAAAAAATTACTGTCGTATTTCAGCTATTTGTATATTTTATGAACTACGTGGAGAGAAAGAAGGTAATACATCTGCTGAACAATTATAATAAAGCTATCTAACAATAACATGACTATATTAATTATTGCCTGCGACTTCGATCGCGATTACTGAGTTTCCCGTAGGAATTATCTATTTCCCGGGATAAAATTAGCCAATACGGATTCGGAAGAATCCCTCTAAGTAATGGTTAAAGAAATTTTGAAATCGGTATAGTAGTTTTTGAGCCTATTCAAAACAAACATACAAAAATACAAAGGTTTCCTCTTTATAATATTAGTATAGATAATTATATAAAATAAAATATTAAATAGAAAATTGAAGTGATTGTGATTACCCATTTGAATGGTTTTTCGATGATTGTATGGCAATGAGTATTTACTTAGTAGCAAGTATTCTGCTTATTGATAAGTTCAAATAGGTTCTTGCTTTACAGTGGCTTGAGCTTACCCCAGGGTGCTCGCCACTCATATCGATGAAGCTGCACTGGCCTTCAGCCCAAGCATGGTTCTATCTAAAAAAAAAAAGATAGAGATTCCGAGAGATAATGTTATTTCTGCGTTACTGGCGAATCTGGTCGTCGCAACTGGTGAGGAAAGGCTTGCTCGAATGATGTTGCCGTCAATTGTTGCCTCGTTTCGTGTGATTCTTGAAATGATAGCCCATTGAAGGGGAGGAGAAAGACTACATATCCGCATACTAGTTGTCAGAGGCTAAGCGATCCAAAATTGTGATTACACGCCTAATATCTAATGCCATAACTAGGACTGGCTTCCATTTGTAATTCACGATCGTTACTCAACACAAACACTTGTACAAACAAACTACAAGCTAAGACAAGCCTGCTGGGAGTCGCACTCCGAAACTCACTTCTATGTAACGGAACCTAGGGTTTCTATAAGGCCGCCGCCTCGACTCCTGCGGGCAGCGGAGCGGCGGCGGTGGTGGCGTACAGGTTTCATGGCGGCGACGGTAGCGGCGCGAGAGCGGCTGGATATTATGTATGAAATCGTATGGATCGACCCTCGAAAACGAGGGGCTACATACCCCATCCCGACCCCGCGCGGTCGCCGCTCCCGCTCCGCTGCCCGCAAGATCCGAGACAGCGGCCTTAGCGAGCCTCCAGCTGGGAATTAATCTAAACACACGTAATTGCCGATATTCACGTTATTGGAGCAAATTATTTGTTGATTGAAATTGTTGGGGATGTCGGTGTGTGTTTTAGAAATGCGGTTTGTAGGTGTTGTGTACAAATGAATGTAGATTGATTTAACGTGGTACAGAGATCGGAGAAATTGTTTAGATGGAATGAGATTGGGGTTATTTATGTTATAAATGTTGCATATTGGATAGAACAAAATATTTCATATTCGTAAACGAACGAAGTAGTTTATATACATACAGTGTTGAACTATCTCGATTTGTAATGTGTTATTAAATATTACCATGACAAGTTGTGCAATAATAAATAGGAATAAAATAATAGGACATGACAACGTCTGCGGACTTTTTGGAAATAAAATAATAAATACAAAGTTAAAGTGATTGTGACTACGTATTTCATCGTAATCCATTAGGTAATCCAATAACAATAATGGCCATTATAACCCAGGAATGAGCATACAGATTTCGACACTCTAATATTTGAGAATAATATTTAAATTCTGCTAAATAACATTGTGTAGCTTAAAGTCTTGTCCGCGTCATGGCTGACGCAATACTGGCTTGCGTCATCGTGACGCGTCATCGTGACGCCTTACTTGTGCGGTGTCCACCGTAAAATGCATTTATAAAAAATAGAATAGGCACGTTTGATGTTCAAACTATTGTAAAATACTTTAGGCATATATGAATACGCTGTACTATATGCTATTTTTTACATAAATAGGTTGTTTGGCTGTTACTACCTACAACTAATCGTATCTCAGGGGCCACGTAATACCAGGACTGTGGTACAACCTACAGTCATTCAACTGAGTGGTCGCCTTTTTGGGCACTTGGTGTATTACACTGTTATGCATTGTCCCTTACAATATGTAGAATCTTTATGTTATCTTTTATTTATTTTTTTGTCTTATTTAGTGTGGTATGTGCCCTAGAATTAAGTCGTAGGCTAAGTTATCACAATTGTATTTTAATTTTTTTCTCTTTCCTTTACGTATAACAGTGTAATATGTGAATGTACCTAAATAAAGATTTTCTATTTCTATTTCTATTTCTATTTCTATTTGATATGCTTTCCAATGAATGTATGGCGAGAGTGTTGACTTAGTAGCAGGTATTCTGCTTATTGATAAGTAATGTCATTGCTGCCATGTTGCAGAATCCGACCGACGCCACTAGCCCCATTTGCTCACACAATTGCTCAATTGTTGCATTTGTGAGTTCATGTGATTTGTGGCACATAGATGGGAAGGAGGAAGCAGATACATCCCCACAAATTATAATCAAGCAATACAAATTGTGATTAACACGAGTAATATATCATAACTAAGACAAGCCTCCATTTGTGAATCAGATCGTCACGCAACTCGAACACCTGAGCAAACAAACTACAGGCTGAGACAAACCTGGGATCAACTCAACACACTCCAAAGCGGAGACGCTCGATATCCCTCCATCAACATCTGTCGAAAATTGATCGTACCAACCTACAAACCTTCCTAGGCGCATTCAGAACAACTTTTTGAGACACATTCTCAAGAGCATAATTTACGATTCTAGTTAGGACATACAGACAAACGTTCATTTAACACTATCAATAATCTTCCCCACATCACTATTCAGGGGGCGCTCATTTACATGTGCGAGTGAGAGGTACTTCCCCGGTCGTGCCGGCCTAATTCGGTGGCGTGTGTGGCACTCCTTCTTACTTTCTTATCTACTATCCTTTGATTGTATTTATTCATATTTTAGTTACTTTACGGGTATTAACACGATAAGACACTGAAGGTTCTAGTCACAACATATACCTTTGCTCGCCGTTTCGACTGGGTTACACCAGTCGCGGTCACGAGCCGAGTGGCTTGAATTTATTTATTGTAAAATATCAACTATAAGTTATTTTTTAGTTAAAATGCATGCACTTTATAGAAAAACAATATTGAAGGTGTTTAAAATTTGTTTACATTCTGACCTAATCTCGGTTTGTACCTATGTATTTGTCCTAATCCTAATTCCTCATAATATTATAAATTCGAAAGTTTGTATGTTTGTTTATTACTCCTTCACACAAAAACTGCTGAACCGATTTTCATGAAATTTGTCACCACTTATAGAGTTACTTGGATTTGGTAATCAGGATTAAACAAATAGGATAGTTTTTATTCCGAAAAAATGTTCCTATGGGATGCCATGGGATGATTTTTCACAATATCGAAATTTACGCGGGTGAAACCGCGGGGCGCAGCTAGTAAGTAATAAATAAATAAAAAGGATTTTATTATCCTTTTGATATTAAAATCCTTTTGATTTATATAATATATTATTCTGTATAATATTATTCTGTCATGATATTCTGCTCATGAATTAAGACATAACAAAGTCAGTTGGGCCAGCCAGTTTTATAGAAAAATTAAAAATCTAATATTATTTTAGCTGGAAACTTTCAGCTTCAGGCATCCTCGCGTATAGCTTTCAATTTTTAACCTTTGTTGTAAACAACAATTAAAAATATAAAACCTTTGTGGTACTTTTTAGAATTTTTAATAAATAAAAAATCAAAGTGATGGAGATGTTTTTTATTTAACTGGCTTTTAATTGACGCATGAGAACGAATTAACATTTATTATTATCGGGCTTGAAAAGATCCTGAAAGTGATTGCTACGTTGCAGCCACATCATGCAGGACTGACCTTTACTGTAAATATTTGCTCCGGTGTCGCGTTTCGTGTGGTGTGTTAGTTTCCCTTCTTTGATGAGGAAACACCATTGATTTAAGTAGTTATTTACATGTGTTAAATAGAAAGTTCATCACTTTGAACGTATGAATATAGAACCTAGTTACAATTTCAATATTTCAAAGAGTGTTAACTGCTTATACAGGGTTGGAATGTATACGCGACATTAAATTTAACCACATATTTAGTGTATCATTTCCAAGCCACACCACAAAAATCAGATCAATCGGAGCAATAGTTTAGCCTCAGGAATTTTTTAAAGTTTTTTCTCAATATGCACACTATGTATCTAATAGCGATCAGGTGGTCAATGTCATAGACCCCGAAATCTTTGATTATATACACGTCTAGATGGAGCATGTCAAATAAACATCGCAAAGAAAACGTCTCATTTTTCGCACAATGTGTGAGTGACAGTTATGTACAGATTGTTTCAAAATCGTCAATGTGTGCGTTTACAGGGATACCAACAGCATAAAACATTACCCTAAATTTTGTTACTAAATCAGGAGGAACTAACTGATTTTTTTAAAGAATGTATGCTAAATATTATCAAAAATAAATTATGTTTTTTTTAATTTATTTTTATCAATGAGAGAGAGGGTTTATTATTATTATCAATGAGAGGATTTCCGAAGGTAGTTTTAGTTTTACAGATCGCTGTATAAGTATTGGATTTTTTACTTGATAATAAGACTTCAAATATAATTTATAAAGCTGTTTTATTTATTTACAGTCAGTAATATAAAATATACTAACAAAACTTATAATGAATTCTTAAGTTTACGCGAATGTTGCACATTATAATAAAGCTATTTAAACGGCCTCACGGATCATCCTTGGATGAGATAGGTGTTATTAAGCGACGATTTGTGCTTTATCAAATCTTATATCTGGCGACTAGGCTGGCGCAGTGGTAAGCGGAGCATGTTGCGCACGGATAAGCGGAGCATGTTGCGCCAGGTGT
>LUGF01044171.1:45726-68258 GCA_001625245.1 Calycopis cecrops
GTAGAGGAGGCTAGCGTATAGTGTGAGTAGTGATGTCTCGCTAGGTAACGTTGTTTGTTCTGTAGGTAGAGGAGGCTAGTTTATGGTGTGAGGAGTGTTGTCTCGCTAGGTAACATTGTTTGTTCTGTAGGTAGAGGAGGCTAGTGTATAGTATAAGGAGTGTCGTCTCGTTAGGTAACGTTGTTTGTTCAGTAGGTAGAGGAGGCTAGTGTACTGTGAGGAGTGTTGTCTCGCTAGGTAACGTTGTTTATTCTGTAGGTAGAGGAGGCTAGTTTATGGTGTGAGGAGTGTTGTCTCGCTAGGTAACGTTGTTTGTTCTGTAGGTAGAGGAGGCTAGTGTATAGTATAAGGAATGTTGTCTCGTTAGGTAACGTTGTTTGTTCTGTACGTAGAGGAGGCTAGTGTATAGTGTGAGGAGTGTTGTCTCGCTAGGTAACGTTGTTTGTTCTGTAGGTAGAGGAGGCTTGTTTATGATGTGAGGAGTATTGTCTCGCTAGGTAACGTTGTTTATTCTGTAGAGGTAGAGGAGGCTTGTTTATGGTGTGAGGAGTGTTGTCTCGCTAGGTAACGTTGTTTGTTCTGTAGGTAGAGGAGGTTAGTTTATGGTGGGAGGAGTATTGGTTTTTAAAAACATTTCAAAATGTTTTTACTGACTATATTCGCTATTTACATAAAACTTTAAGGAAGAGACCGGGGACCAACCTCGCGCTTACTTGAGACCGGAACAAAGTAACAGCCATTTTGTTGCGTTTTGTGCGGTATGTAAGTAGGAGGGAGAAGAAAGCCACCGGCTACTTACACACCGCACGAAACGTGACAGCACAGCTGTCACTTTACGCCAGTCTCGAATAAGCGAGAGGTACCTCTCCGATCGTGCCGGCCCAATTCGATTGCATGCAAGCATGCAGGATGGCATTACCTTTTACTAGTTTCCACAAATACCGTAACGAGAGTTTATAAATTACATTGACGTTATACAATATTGATCGTATCACTGTGTCAGTGTTCTAACTAACTCCAAAACAGTTCAACTGCTACATTATTTATAGTGTATTTTATGCACAAGAAAACTTCGTAAAGTATTTTATTTATCTTTTGTCCTCGACATTTTCACGGTATCAACGGTAACTTTATCAAACTCCCTATTTCTATTTTAGAATTCATAGTTTAATAATGTTAATAAGCTTAGAAAGGGATCTCGACTGTTTCCCGGTTAATCTGAAATCTTTCAGAACCGAACATAACGTTACTTCCAATTTGCTAAGTACAGAAGTTTGGGGCGAAAGTTTTACTGTGAAGATCTAAGATAGATATTATGTAGCTCTTTATAAAGTTGCGGCAGATGTTATCCGCTAGTTAATGTTGTAAATCAAAATTAGGCCTATAGCATAATAACAACATCTAGTGATTTGAGTGAATTATAATCCAAGATATCTAGAATGCCTATAGGTCACCAAAAATTTTTAATCTCTGGTTTTAAAAAACCAAGGAATCATGTAGACTAACGTTAGATGAGAAAACTTAAAATCTTAAAACGCTATACAAAGCTATTACCTGGCGCGAACTCATTACATCTTACGTCGCCAAATAAGTTTTCACTTCAATATTAAAAAATCGCAAAGGTGTCGAAAACATCCTACAAATATAAATGCAAAAGTTTGTATGTTTGTTTGTTACTTCTTCACGCAAAAACTGCTGAACCGATTTTCATTAAAATTGACACACACTTAAAGGGTAACTTAAATTAACACATAGGGCAGTTTTTATCCCGAAAAAAATTCCAATGGGATGCCATGGGATAATTTTCTATTTTCCACGGGATCAAAATTTACTCGGGTGAAACCGCAAGGCGTCGCGAGTCCTACAAATATTATAAATGCGAAACTTTGTATGTTTGTTTGTTTAATACTCCTTCACACAAAAACTGCAGAACCGATTTTCGTGAAATTTGGCACACACAGATGGTAACTTGGATTAACACATAGGATAGTTTTTATCCCGAAAACATGTTCCTATGGGATGCCAAAAATGCCATGGGATTATTTTCTATTTTAGACGGCATCGCAATTTACGCGACTGAAACCGCGGGCGCAGCTAGTGATATTATAAATGCGAAAGTATGTACGTTTTTTTGTTTGTTTCTTACTCTTTCACTTAAAAACTGCTTAATCGATTTTCATGAAAATTGACCGACACATAGAGGGTAACTTAAATTTATCCCGAAAATAGTTGCTATCGGATGCCATTGGATGGTTTTTATTTTTTCCACGGGATCAAAATTTACGCGGGTGAAACCGCGGGCGCATCTAGTTACCTATAAAAGTATAACAAATCAATTAATTTTGTCATCAATTTAAGCGAATTTCAAAATAATAATAATGAGTGGCTTTGTAGCAAAATAATTACAAATATACATCTGAAAACAATAAAAACGCCATAAAACAATAACAACGGATGAAACGTTCGAAAACAAATGACGAAGTTTCGACCCCGAAGTTGGCAGCGCTCTCAATATTTTTATCAGTTCCCCGTCGCAGTTGTAATTGAAACTCCACAATGGCAAAGACAATAGCCCGATTCACATTGTGACTTTACCTATACAATTCAATTCCTTCACATTTCAATAAATTGGTAATTTTCTTAATTGAATACCCAATTACATTTGCTAAAACGGCATTTTCAATTTACATTTGATTATTATTTATATTTCGTTTATCATCATCACATTCTTCCGCTTCTGGAGCTAAAAAAGTGACAAGAAAGAATGCTACATTGCACGAATCCGAATCTTGCCCCTGTACGATTGAGCGACACATCCTCCTCCTCTTTATACTATTCTGATTCTTGTTCTTTTTCAGACTTAACATGTACGTTCAATCTAAAACAATCAAGCAAGTGTGGTGATTATTTTATATAAAACAATAAATGTTAACTGAATAATAATAATATGCGGGCTCGTTTACTTAAATGGAGTATTTAAAAACATTGATTCATTTACAAAATATTTGTATTCGGTTTTAAAAGTAAGTGCAAAACGCAAGTAAAAATGAACTTCGAAATAGAGTTCCTATGGAATACGTTGAGAGAAAGTCTACGCCGCAAGTGGAAACTAAACCTATTGTGCACGTTTTTTATTTATTCTGTCTGGCTTTGGATTTTCACTTTCTGTTTTTACTTTTTGCGCAAACCCATAAGCATCAATTGCCAATCCTCATCGAAAATGCTTTTAGACTTTTCGTTGAAAATAATATCGTATTGCATTTGATATGATGGCGGGCATCTCGTGGATTCACGAAGTGTTTTATTTTTATTTATTCTGTATGTGTCAGGTTTTATTTAGTGGATTTACCGAACGAATTTGGTATTCGTAGAAGTAAGATGAGTGTGAACTTTTGCTTAACCCATTCATTATCTTCTATGTGTCAATTACACTTACTTAAAAAACGTCAATATTTACGAATTTCTCACACCCAGATTGGCTACTGCGCCTCTCTACTTCTGCTACAGTTTATATACTGAGTTTGTCTGCTCTAAAACGCGAATGGATCATAGTCCATAAGAATAAACATGATTCTCAAGTACAAGGGACGCTAGAGGCCAGATACCTAAGCACGGTAAAGCGTAAAACGTTATGTTCAAAGTTACTTGTTTCACATGTTTTTACTCCGCAATATGTCTAAATACCTAAGGTCGCGGGCCCTAAATACCTTTTTTTTTGTGGAATTCCACATAGGTATTATATATTGTTACTATCTGCATTATTATCGTCTAAATGTTTATCTTCTCAAGAATTATAGACACTTATTACATTTAATTCTACTAAATATTTTACGAATGTCTCTATCCGTAGGAAATTTTAATTTTATTAAAAAAAATAACAATAAAAGTACTTTTTATTTATATAATTGCCACAATATAAAAATTTCAAGGTTTTCTCGATATCAGCAGTCACCGCTTGTTTCAAATATAATTCACACCTAAAGGCTTTCACGGGAATTAAATGGCTTCAAGCGGTGAACGCTTTTAGTCTCAAATTTGGTTAGCGCACGAAAATAACCCACGCAAACGTTTTTTGAGGTTCTTAATAGTGTTCGAGTGGAATTAAGAAATGCTTTTCAAAGCCAAATACTGGCCAATACCCGTTATTTTATCTGAAAAAAACACGTTTATTGGCTACTATATAATCGTTTTTATATGGTGTATACTAGTACTTTTTTTACTATTTATTTAATACTAGCGGAAGCCCGTAACTTCTTTTACGTGAATTCCTATTTTTACCGCAGTCAGTTAAAAAGTACTCTATAGCCTTCCTCGCCAAATGAACTAACTAATACCGAATGAATTTTTCAAGTCGGACCAGTAGTTCCAGAGATTAGCGCGTTCAAACAAAAAAAAACTCTTCAGCTTTATTTTATTAGTATAGATATAGATGATGCGCTATAATAATATTACCTGGTAAAAAATAATAGAATATTGAAATAGTGGAATATCATTTATTTAATATGATACGCTATTATAATATTACCGGGTAAAAAAATAATAGAATTCTGAAATAGTGGAATATCAATAAGAATAAGAATATATATTTTATTTAGAACAAATACAATGTTATTATTTGTTTATTACACATTTAGTTACTACTTTTTCTAAGACATATGTAATATGTTAGAAGAATGAAGCAAAATTATTCAAGTGACAATACATTCCACCAGTTACACAACTTCATACTTGTATTGTGTATTTGAATGTGTTTTTTTCTGTATGTGAATAAACTTTAACCACAACTAGTTGACTTCTTTCGGTTTTTACAAAACGATAGCATGAATACGATATCAGAATAGGTGGTGAAGTAAATGTCAACCTAGGGGTGCAACTGGTAATTTTTTGATAAGATAGAGACTTATTGTCATTTGGGTTTATAATCATATTTTAAAATGTATTTATGAAAATAATATAAACTGTCTATCTGTTATTCTAAAATAGATTAGATTATTATTAATTATAAATTTTAAAAGAGCTTATTCTTTCCTCAAAGGTCGGCAACGCATCTGTTACCTCTGGTGTTGCGGATGTCTGTGGGTGTTGGTGTTCATTTTACATCAGGTGACCTAACTGCTCGTTTGCCTTCTATGCTATAAAAAAAGATAGGTTACTAAAAACAAATTTTAAATTTCTTTTTGTGTGTCTTTATGTTTGTATGTGGATGTACGTCTGGACCCATAATAATGGAACTTTGACTTAAAGTTTATAAAATAGACATTTTACTGAAGTAAAACTTCTATACGTGCGGTTACGTTCGTAAGCTGGCGAGAGCGTTACAAAAATCACATATTGGGTGAGGCCATTACAATTCAAAATTCAAATTCGAGCTAAGTGAAACTTTTTGTAAATATCATAATATGACATGTTATGTCATTGTAACTACAGTAATGAACTTCAGTAATTAAATCAATATAGTTTTACTACAGCTGTGTGGTCTAAAATAGAAATATCGTCTCAGCTATTCACAGGCGAAGCCGGGACGGTTTGCTAGTCAATTATCAAGAGCCCAAGCCCTCCCTTATTTTGACTTACAAGTATGATGTGTTTTAGTTCAGAACTTTTTACTCACTTTCAGTTTGTGAACTTTTATTGACATTTACTGCTTTTTTATGTGTTTTGTTATTTTTTATTGTGCGAAGGGGGAAACTAAACTGCCAGGTTTCAGCATTTACTTGCGAACTAAAAACATCTATCCTTACCACCGTGCCACAGCCAAAGTGCAGCGGTGCGACTTGCGGCGCGGCGAGCGGCGAGGTGAGCGGCAAGACGTGACATACAAAATGTATGCGCCACGCCACAGTCACAGTGCGATGGTGCGAATTGCGGCGCGGCGAGCGGCGAGGGAATATTCGACGCGCGAGTGAGAGAGAGACAGACGATTCACNGCCGTTACGCTTTATTAAGAGAAAGTGTCGACTGGAGAATGTAAACATGTAAGAGGTAGCTGCTTGCATACAAGCAAAGTGGGCTAGCAAGACCGGGGATACCTCTCGCACGATACCAGAGTGAAGTGAAAGCTATGTTGTGTTTCATGCGGTTTTATAAGGTGGCCCATGGAGGAGGGAAGAGAAGGAAGGGCAACGCATCTGAACAACGCAACGAAGGTTGGCTGTCTTATTGTTTTCAATTTTCGATCCATAACTTACGAGTCTCTTAATAAACGCTCAGATGTTCCCCTGCTGCGGGGAATAAAAGAAAACAATAAATTTCCCAGGTAAAGGTTTGTACGGGGGCAGCCTCACCTTTTGTTGCGTCTGACAAATCTGCGCTCGTTACCTCGGGAGGTCCGCGGTGCCCGTAATGGCTTCCGATTTGGACCGCAGCTCGCTTTTACTTTTGTTTGATAAGAAAAATTGAGCCGTCGACTACTTGAGTGAGTGGGAGATTATATTCTGTAGAATAGAGAAACTTAAGCTGAAAGAGTCTAGTTATAACTTTTATTCCTATTATTGCTATAAAATGTATTTAAAATATATTTTATAGCATAAGGGTGCTTACATAGAGAAACGCGTTACCGGTACCGACAAAACCTGTACGGGTTGGTACCGGTAATATTGCAATGTTATCGATAACATTACCGATCCGTACATGTTTTGTCGGTACCGGAAACCTGTTTCTCTATGTAAGCACCCTAAGACTACCTTCTTATGACCAGAGACGGGCATTAAAATCTTCACAAATGTATTCAAATGGTAGTTGGTTGCGTTGCCCTCATTTTTGCAGAACCGAACTCGAAAGTTACGAACACTAAAGAAAATTTGATGAATTAGTGATATTGCCTATTCCTACATGAATGCCACAGTTTAACATCCACGTGAGGATAAATAAATTATTATTAAAAGACTGCTTACAATCGATCCAGGGCATTAAATTCAATAACCTATAAAGCGTAAAGACCTTTTTAGAATACATAATTCAAACCGGAGAAAGGGCAATGTAATTTGTATGCTTTCGCTTATATCTTGTCTTCGATCCGGGGCTTGTCTTTTAAGATCTTAAAAATAATATAAACAGTGACGTATTTAGGAATATATGGTACATGTCATCATTCAACAGCGTGGGTAGACAGAGCTACTATAGACGCGACGCGACCTAAATTATTACAAAGACAAAACCTTTCCGTAATGCTTACCGCGCGGTCAGCACGGCAGCCTAAACTGTTTTAGCCGGAGTCTTACCAGTAGATTTAGAAATTCAACGACGAAGCGGCCATAAGATAACTCCATGGAAATCACAACAAAAAATCTGATGATGATAAAATAGCTCAACCAAAGGGCGATAGCTACACACTTTTTTTTGTGTGTGCGCGACCTTTTATCGAAATATTGGCTACAGATCGATCATTGCGTTGCAAAATTCTTTACCGACCTCTACAACTTTAGAAGCAAACTTTTTAGCTTCAAATTAGTGCCTTTACCCCTTTGTGACTGCTCGACCTACGTTAGTAATACGAACAAACGACATCACATTATTTGGGAGTGTAGTCTTTGAAAGGAATAATAAAACTTTATAACCAGGTGTATAACCATAACATGTTCTTAAATAATAACAAATTAAATGTTAATTATTCAATTTTTTAATAGAATATATGCGTGGTGCACAGAAACTGAGTTTTACCCGATAACCTTCTCTTTTCTTTGCTTGTTTATGACACTAGCTGTGCCCCGCGGTTTCACCCGCGTTTAATTTGGACAAATCACTGATTTTCGATATAAACGTGACCCCCCAAATCACCCCTTTATGGTTGAATTTCTAAAAATCCTTTCTTAGTGCTCATTTACATCACAAAAGGAACCCGTGTACCAAATTTTAAGTTTCTAGGTACTGTAGCTTCGGCTGTGCGTTGTCTGTCAGTCACTCAGTAACGAAGAGTTTTATATATATATATAAATTATTATATATATAAATTACTTGTACTGAAATTTCTTCCCACTCCTCCTATTTTCTTCTGATTAAACTGGCGGGTCCCAAGACAGCTTAACATTTTCCCTCTGGCTTCCTGAGATCATATTAAAGTGTCGTTGATTGCCGCTGTCGATCCTGACAACACTGGAGTAGCAGCGGATGGTGCGAGTGCTGGATCAAGCTCATATATTATGTCATCAGCTGTGCCCTACAATTACACTCGCTTAAATATCGATCCAGTCGAAATATCGAAAGAAAAAAATATACTTTATTGATACTCAGCCCTGTCAACCTGGCAGGAAAGTTCAGATTTGGAAAATCTAGTGGATGGTCCATTTATCAAGCGAGACCATTAATCTTCAGTCGCTTACACGAGACTAGCGTAAAGTGACAGCTATGATATCGCGTTTCGTGCGGTGTGTAAGTAGCCGGTGGCCCATGGAGGTGGTAGGAGAAAGGAGGGCAGCGCATCTGTATAGCCTCTATGCGGATGTTTGTGGGCGTCATGAAAATGGCTCCGGCTGCTCGTTTGCCCTTCTATGCCATAAAAATCACGCTACGACCAATAGGAGCGAAGTTACGCGAGTAAAACCGCGAGGCGCAGCTAGTAAGTAATAAAAACGAAACCTACAAATACACAACAGGCTATTTCTCACCGAAACGCGTCTAATCCGATGCTGATGATGAATTATTACGCGGCCCTGTTGTACGCGGAGAGAATTTCCGTACGTGAGCCTGTTGCTAACGAGAGAGTAGAGGCGGTAAGTTGATAAACGTGAGGAGTTCGGGGGGATGCGTTTATACCGATTGTATAGATATTTATTGGTAAGAGGTGCCAATGACGATAATGATGCGCTACAGTAGTGGTGCCGAACTATCGATAGTTGACCTCGAAAATCACTTGGGATATCGATAGGACTATCGATAGTGTTGGTATTTTTGATACTATAGATAGTATCGATAACTATTGATAGTCCTATCGATATTCTCACTATTGCCACACTATCGATAGACTATAGATAGTCTGTAGAAATAAGTCTATCGAGCGGTATCACTATATTACAGTCATATCGAACCGGCACGACCGGGGAAGTAATGCCATGATGTTAAGTATTACCTGTATGTTGTAACTGGAGTTTTTATTGACGAGGTTTTTCTAGGTAATTTTTTAAATATTATTCGGTGCAGCTGAGTTGAGCCGATACGACAAGACATCTTTTGCTCACATGATGCGCCAAAAATGAGAATGTTGTGTTTAAAAGTGATGGCTTTTTTATGGTATAGGGTGCAAACGAGAAAACGGAGGCAATTTTCATGACTACTGACGCCTATAGACATCCGCATAGTGACTTTACAGATGCGCTACCGCCCTTTCTCCTCCTTCCTCCATAGCCACTTACACATCGCACGAAATGCGATGGCACTGCTGTGGCCTGGGACTTTACGCCGTGGCCGCGGACATTCGGCTGCATACAAGCATGCAGTGTGGCTCTACCTCTTACCTATATACATTTTGTGCTGTTCGTGAATAGCCATTAATCCATTGTAGGAAACGGGGAGAAGGAAGGCAACTCACTCACACAGGAGGATATTAATGGACGTCCGTAGACACCAAATAGCTTTTATAGATCGTTTATCCCACTCTACTTAAAAAACTACTTATTTCTGCAAACACTTGTTTGAGACTTTCGCGTCTGTTACACATATTATTGTTTTTTTGACGTTTTGACTGGGTTACACATGTGGTCCCGAGTCAATCAACTCCCGATCAAAGGTGTTATGTTTTGGCTAGTACCTTTAATATTAAAACCCGTAAAGTACAATACTTATTTCTGCATCGTACTTTTTGCTGCCAAATTCTGTAAAATTAACTCGTTATTTTGAAATGAAATCATTTGTCTGTCCCTATGCAATTACCTATCTATAATTATAATTGAGCCTAGCTGCTACCGTTGAATGAACTCACGTTTCCACGTCGAATGAAAATCACTACGAACACAAAGAAGGAGTATTGTAACCCGTAATATACGTTTCTTGTTCAAACGATTGATCTCAAGGTCTAAAGCTGTGAGTAATGTGTTCACAAACAAAGAATTTTATACCGTTTGTTGCTGAGATTTTTGTTCCTTCCGTTTTTGTTTTGGCTTTTTTCAACATTTTAATTCATATTTCACACCATGCTTTACATTGTGAGGGGTCAGACTCGTAGCATATCCCGCCATGGATGCATGAATTACAGGAATGTGTTGTTTGATTAAACTATTGAGATTATTTTATTGTAATGTGTATGTCGAATTGGACGTAGAAAGACGAGTCTTATTTCATTTTGATATGAAACTTTATGTTTATTCATGCTATGTATGTAAATAGCACTGATGTCTTTAAAAAGTAACAGTGACCACTTGTTTTTCTCTCTCTTTTTCTCTTTCTCTCTTTTGTTTCACACAATTCTCGGTGAAAATATTTGAAAAGAAGCAGCTGTACAGTTCGTTTTCAGAGGAATTTCCTCCCACGGACCCTCCGATTGTGGAATGAACTCCCTGCCGAGGTTTTCCCAGAGGGCTACAATATGGGGTTCTTCAAGAGGGGAGTCAATAGGTTTCTAAAGGGTCGGCAATGCGCATGTGATGCCCCTGGTGTTGCAAGCGTCCATAGTCTACGGTAACCACGTACCATCAGGTGGGCCGTATGCTTTTTTTGCCACCATCGTAGTATAAAAAAAAAAAAAAAGCTGTTGACTGTAATATAAATTAAAATTTTACAAAAATCTAATTTACTGAAGTAAATAAAGTATTAGATGTGTCGTACTTTGTTTTTAATTTTACTAAAAATTGTATCCCCATTGTAGCAAAATTTAGGCAACATAGCAGTTTTAATCTATATTTGCGCCAAATTTCACCCAACTTAGTTTGATTAGTTTTGATGTGCCAAAGAAACATACGTTCAAACTATCGCATTCATAATTTTAGTAGGATTTAAAATTTAGCTGAAAATTCAAACTGGCGCATTAATAATATTTGTAGACTTTAAAATTGACCTGAAAACACGTATGTAATTAATTTTCCATACGATTTAGTTTATTTTAAAATAATAATATCGATAGCGCCCGATATAGGATATATCGATTATAAGCAAATGTGAATAACACACAATCGCTTCAATATCTTCGCCTTCGTAGGGACCTTCGTAGGTCAACTGGAAAGTTTTGACGGTGTCACATCTACATGAATATTTTCATAGGCCATTGACACAAAGCCTCCTGGACAGTTTAAAGTCCAGGTGCCCTGTATAGGCCCTGATTGGGTCATGAAACGTGTATGGACTGTATAATGGATTTATTGAGAGAAATGGAATGAAATGAAATGAAAAAGTTTTTATTCAAAATATAATTACATAAATTACTTTTTGAACGTCAACAATTAAATCTACCAACGGTTCAACCCTAGCTCTGTCCTGAGAAGAACCGGCGAAAGAAACTCAGCGGGCCTCTAAAATAACTACAAAACTACAAAGTGCCCGTATGCGGTAGGAAGCTGATGGCAGTCAGTCCCGATGAAGCTCGACGAGGTCCGGCGAGGCCCGGCGAGGCCTGACAAGGCACGGGAGGCCCGGCAAAGCCTGGCGAGGCCCGACAAGGCCCGAATAGGTGCGAAAGGCGCCGACAAACCTATACTTTAGACAATTACATGGACGAGAGTAAATTGAACTTTAAAAAATGTCAGCTGCAATACTAATATACTTTTAAGATAATTACAAAAACGAATTTAATTTGGGGAATATAATACAGGCGGGTAAAGGGCAAAATTCAGCTTTTACCTGTTAAGATACATATGTAGGTATATTACATACATTGCATATTAAAATAATTTACTATCTTTATTTAACTTTAGATTTTAATGTTAACCATAAATTCACACCGTTATGGAATTATTAAACAAAACATCAGGGGTCATTGGAAAGTTGTACTTTCAGCAACCAAAGTTCTTTCGGAGCGAACCTTTGAGGCCATTCGCGGGCCCCCGATCGGCTGATTTGAATAAAATTCAGACAAATTAACGAATTAGATGGAAATTTAATCAACTAATTGGGTAATATAAAAATTAAAAATTAAAAAAAAAATTAAATATGCTGATCTAAAATTGACGTTTAACTTTCAACTTGGTCCTTATAAATATTGCCTTTTTCCTTTGGAGTATTATTGTAATCATAACTTTAAAGTTGCTGCTAAGTTGTTCCTGTCTCACAGGGGGACGTCCGCGAGGGTAACAGTTATACAAGTACAGAACCTCCTTCACCCATACCGCACGAAACGCGATAGCATAGCAATCACTTTGAAGGCGGCGTCACGTGAGCGAGGGCCGGCCCCCGCTCGTGCTGGGCACGTCGGCTGCAATGCAGCAATGTCACTGCTTCTACTAAGAAGTTATTAACTAGCTTCCGCCCGCAGTTTCGCCCGCGTAGATTTCGGACTTCAAAAATAGAGTTTTTTACATACAAACCTTCCTCTTTAAGCACTCCATCAAAGTATTAAAAAAAAACGATAAAAATATGTTGCGTAATTTTAAACATATAAACAAACAGACACAAAAACAGCTAAAAGTGACTGTTATATAATATGTAGTGATAAGGTTGAGAGACCAACAACAGCATATCTTCATGGCAGTTTCCTAACGGAGTAAGTCGAGAGTAGGTTGTGCCTGGAGGGATCATGTAGCCTGCAGATCCGGGAACCTTCACTCAAAGCAGCTGAAGACACTCGCAGAGGGTTTAGTCGGTAGGGGCACACAAATGCCGAGCCCGACACTGTACCTAGGAGACATCCGGGCTCCAGGGTAGCGTGCGTAAAGGTATTATAATCCTGCAACAAAAAAAGGTAGGTACATATTGTGTGAATATAATATAAATATATTATGAAGCATAAATTTTTTCATTAGGGACATATAACAATCGGAATCTTTTGAAAGAAAGAAAGAAAAGTTTTGATTCGTTTTACTCGTGACGCACTTACAGACATGTTGCCCGGCTGTCTTCGTCTCCAACGAACTACCGGAACAATAACTGCACGATTCGCGACCGCATAGCTACAACTTTGCGATGGACTTATATGAAAAATGTACGAGAGTCGCGCTTGGCCTTTTATAATAGTAAAAATCCTTATATTTTGAAAACATCGATATGATTTTTAAAATATGTTAAATTGTTTTTCATTTTCGTCTGCTATTAATTTATTTAAAAGAGCACAGAATGAGTGACGCGAGCACGAGCGGACGGTCGTCAATAACTTTTATTAACTCACTTGAGCGCTTGTTTGTACACTGATTGTGAGATATTAACATCGCTGTGACCGATTGTACAGTTGGCAAAAACGGAAGAATCGATAGTGATGTGACGTATGGTATCGATATTATAATAATTATAGTGTAAGAGTGAATGTGTAGTAAAGGGTGTTCGTGGGAAACAGCCATCTAGTAATGGAGCGTAATACTAGCTACTACAACTAGTATAGCTTGACTTCACTTGAGTCGCTTACGTCTATTTCGAAGAATAAAGTTCCTTCGGAGTAAACTCCAGTTGCCTTTTGAATGTAGCACATATTTTTTTCTAGGATCCATGGAGATCCAACGAGACGTATTACTTGATGCTAGTGATTACGAACTCAGAGAACATAGACGAATGAATGAAGAATATCAACCATACATGAAATCTAGTTTTGTAATATTATGAACGTGGGTAATACATTAAAAATATTTGCCACATGGACAAGTGCTCTCCTGATACCCACAACCATTCTAGACCGGCTACAGCGCAGAGACCGTGCCCCCATCTGGTGAATGGACTGCTAACATTTCGTCATCTAAAACGAGGACTATAAAATTGCATTTTATTATATACCTATTATCTTATACCTCACGAGAAACCGGCGTAAAGAGATAACTGTTCTGTGGCGTTTCGTGCGGTGTGTAAGTAGCCGGTGGCCAATGAAGATGGGAGGAGGAAATGATAATCATGAAAAATATATATTGTATATTATGTATGTATAATACACCATAAAAAAATGTATACCAATTAATAGCGTAACTTTTCACATATACCTAAGTAAGAACGACTACTACATCATATCAAGCAAAAAAGAGAAGGAAAAAAATAAACAACGTTCTATAGCTGTCGATTAAGCTGGTGCTACTATTAGATATTAAAATACCTGTAAAATTGTTTCGTGAGCTCCAAAATTACTGTACTAACAAGATTCGCTAACGTACCAAATTCAATGTCTTATATAGCATTTCGTTCAAATAACGCCTTCCCTTATCGAGCGATGTGTAATTTGCGATTGTTCAGGTGTCTTCACATAATATGAGCATCTGTTTACACTTAATATATATTGTTACAAACGTAATAACGATAATCAATTTTCACGTCGAACACACGGATCAAAGCAACAGCTCGAGAACATTCGATGTCATTGAAACACAATTCAGTTGGTGGGGTTCGTATATTTGGATCACAGAGCGATGTGTGGCAGATGTCTCGCTCAGTTACGCAGTCGTGCAGCCGGCGACTGATTTACATTCAGCTAACAGAAGGAGCTGTGGATGGAATATCTGAGGAGGCTGGACAGTTCGACTGTGTGAATGCAGATCACCGAATAGACTACACCCTGTATTGTTTATTTTGTCAGACGTTTCATTTGAGCTGAAGCGAACGTAACAGCGCATTCAATATTATGTACCTGCTGTATTTCGTTTTCGAGGAAAAAGTTCAATAGATTCTGCTTTCGCGAGTAAAATTAATGAAGTATTTGAATAATCTGAATGTTTTAAATAGCACTATACAATACATTTCACATGTAAAAGGTGACGTTTATAAATTTCAAATATTATTTTGAAAATAATTCATATCATATAATATAGTAAAACTGTAGCAGACGTTATTATTCTCTCTGTGTCCTGTGCGGCTTTCATACAAAACTACTGCACCGATTTTGATAAAACTTTTTTGTTATATAGGTATTAGTACTTGCTAACATTTGGATTACAATTTTACAACATATATAAGCAGTTGGTATCTCGGACTTGAATTGAAATTGTAGGGCATAACGGATTGACAATTCGGCAACATAACATTACACGTTACTATGACAACATATTTTGACAAGACAACGGCTGTCGGGTCAACTAGTAAAAAATTAGACAAATGACGAGTTGGGCCGACAGCATCATAAAGACCCCCGGGAAAAGATAGAAGACATTGGCAAGGGAACGTCAAGAACAGGGAGAAATGAATTAGATCTTCAATTGGCAGTGGATGGTAGGTATAGGTTGAAGAATAAGAAGAATAACAAAGTTATAAATGTGTATATGTTGTGTCTTAAAAATAGACTTAATTCATCCCTGCTAAACGCTCAGTGATCACATTTACTCGCACACGGACTCCCTCTTAACTTTAGGAAACATCACTTAGATATACAGGAAGGCGTACAGGAACTTTGTTCAGGTTTGTATTGAGGCAATCTCAAGGGTTTACAAACATAACAACAATAAGGGCGTATGTCGCGCTAGTCAGGAGTCACTTAGAACATAGTGCAAATATTTACTCGCAGGGAGCCCTCTGAGAAGCTAAATACATTGAGTTCAAGTGGGTCCAAAATCAATTTACATTTGTATTCCAAATTATTAGTAGTACATCCGTTAGGTGTACCCGTTAATGTACCCGACTTCGTTTGTGTTGGGTATGGTGGGTCACTTGCTGCGTATATAGTTATTGCGAGGAGTGACACATTTTTTCTTTATAGAATAAGGGGGCAAACGAGCAGTGGGAACCATTTTCATGACTACCACCGTCCATAGACATCCGCATAGAGGTTACACAAATGTCTTGCCCTCCATCATCCTCCTCCCTAAACGGGCCACCGGCAACTTAGACCGCACGAAAATTGCTAAAAAACTCTTGTTCTTGTAAAGGATATATGTATTATAAATGTCTGAATTCTTCCTTATCTCTCTAATGCGTCATATAAATATTATTTAAGAGTTACATTGTGTTTTATTTTTATTTTCTAACTCTAACTCTCAGTGTTGTTGGTAGGCCGGTTGCCCCTTGAGGCCCATAAACACTACATTTTTCACATCATTTGTTTCTCTAGTCTTACTAACTCCTTAATATCGCCCGCATAAAGATCAACAGTATTTTGTAGGGGACTATAGAAGTTTCCAAATTGGCCAGGCGCAAGCGCGACTGTTGCTCCCAGAGTTCTGTACCAATGAGAGATACAAATTCGTACAAAATACTTTTTACCTAGAATAAATGAATTATTAATCCATTGGTATAGATTGTGTGTTCATAGGCAACAACTTTGTTGAATCAAGGATTATTTTAAGAGTAAGTTGTCGATAGGATAAAAGGTTACTATGAAACTCGAATATTTGTAGAAAATTATATTAAATCGAAAAGGGATTCATAATTTCTTACCTTATAAAACTGAGAACTTTTATGTCGAATTAACTCGCAAGCACAAAGGCTTATCAGTCTAACTTGTCGTTTACAGTACGCCCGTCTCTAGAGGGGATTAATTAAATATTGCCTACTCGATTTGTTAACAAAGGAAAAATTTATTCATGAAATTTGTTTCCGCGGGGTCCAGGCGGGCAGACATTATACACTTCCCGCGCACAAGTAACTTTGACACTCGTCTTTATTCCTACAAAATACATTTTTATAATATCTCAACCGATGTTCTCCTTACAATCGCTCCGACCTTATAAACATATTACTTACTTGGAGTTGAGCAAATTTAATAAACAATGTTTGGTTATGTTTTGGGTAGAGATGAAAAGGGAATTTTCAGGGGTTCTTATTCTAGAAGAAATTGCGTTTAAAGTTAGAGTAATAAAGTTTTTAGTAGTTTCTTTGAGTCCATTAAAAGTTTTTACGTATGGTATTTGAAATAGGGCCCAAACCTCTTTGCTACAAAATATTAGCAAACTTTACACAATATATATTTTGTGAGAAATTTATTTTTTGTCAACTTAACGAGTTTATTTTATGTTAACTTTTAAAATATATTTCTGTGAATTGAATATTATATTGAATTTCACTGATGGCAGATTCTGTTCTATTACGGCTTCGAAATCGAATCAGTTAATTGCTCTATATAACTGGCTTACAATATAATTGGAAGTATGATTGTGGTGTTCAGAAAAAGTACTAGATAATAGTGAACAAGGGCAATTATATATAAGCATATAGCCTAGCGAATGGTGATAAGATGATGATAATAAATTGTTACAATTTATTAAATGATTTCCGTTTTTTTTTGGTTTCAATACATTTGATGTTCGATGTTATATTAAAGAGTTCTTACAGAGATCCAATACAACCTATCTGTGTCATTATCAAATCCTGTATAACATTTCTAATCGTAAAAGAAACTGCAAATTATTGACAAGGTAAATAAAAAAATTTTGATTTTGGTATAATTTGAATGCGTAATAAAATACATTTTAAAAAACCGAATAATGTTTATTTCTTGTTGTTGTTGTTGTGTTCAGAAGAACAGAACACATTTAGAAAACGAACTATCGACAGAACACGAATGTTCGGAAGAACAGCTGGTACATAACAAACACGATACAAAATAGATAAGAAACACGTTCGCACTGGACGTTAAAAACAAAATGGAGTTTTAGCGGGAGCAGTCTCAAATGAAGGCAGCGCGGCGGCTCGGACAGGATATTGCGCCAGACACTCGGCAGATACTGTCGGGTCCTGGGCGGAGTTACGAGAGCTGGAACATCATTCGGAACTCTTAAACGGAATTGTTTACGAGATGCTCGACTTTAAGCCCCTTTGTGCGTTGATATTAACGAAAATAATATGTCCTTTCAAATAGTGCTGCTCTTGTTAAAAAAAAGTGTGTTCTTTAGACCACACAACTAAAGTAAAACTTAATTATTGATTTTCCTTACCGCACAATAACATGTTATATGATATTTATTTTTTATATACAAAATGGTTTCACTTAAATCGAGTTTTAATTTTGAGTTTTAATTACAACTTCCGTTGGTCTCACAAGTCAAGCGCGAAAAGAAGTTTTACTTCCACTATAATTTAATATGATCTATGCCTTGCCGTGCTGCATTACGAAGTATAAGAACCTAACTAAAACTCTTTCTTTCTTTCTTTCTTTCATCGTTTTTGACATTTGAGTACCTAAGAGCCGGACTAGACTCGATATCCAACAAATACCGGGAGCTAAACGCTTACGTGCTTCAAACTACGGATCTCTAGTTGTTTTTTAACGCTTACAAAAGATTTAATAGTTTGGAATAGCACTTTAACCCTTAAGAGGGTTATCGGTAAAAAGTGCCGAAATTGAGTTTTTTTAGGGCAAATTACTCGTAAATGGAAATAATCTATTGAAGATCAACTTTGATTTCGCATTGCACAAATATTTTTTATTGACCTAAACAATAAAAATATTTGTGAGCTTGAATTCAATAGTAACTTTGAAATTTAATAAAAAAAAATCTAACATAGTAATGTTTATTTTTTTTTGGTGGTTTTATTAATCGAATATCTTGTTAATAAATGAGTAAATTTCTGAAGTTGTTCCACATTTATTATCATGAGAAAAATTATGTTTTATTTTGGCAAAATTTAAGTTACAAAAATATTTTTTTTGTCGAGTTTAATGAAATCAATTTACTTTTCTATTCTATAAGAAACCTATAGCAGTATATTTCTTAATAGTAGGTATTTTTTAGGTATCCATGATCCACTGCTTATATTCGTAATTTCATTTCGAAAATCAGTCTTTTCGAAAACATGAGTTCCAAATATACCTTTTTCTTCGTAAATAATAATAATTTTTAATTTATAAACTATACAGATCCTAAAAAAATATTTGTGCTATGCGGAACCAAAGTTGATCTTTAACAGATTATTTCCATTTACGAGTAATTTGCCTTTAAAATACTCAATTTCGGCACTTTTTACCGATAGCCCTCTTAAGAAAGGAGTCAGTTATTGAATTCATTTACTTACATATTTCGATTATCTTTTTTATTTTGAAATTTCATTTTGTAAAAAAAATTGTGACAAATTAAATGGCAATTACTGCATAATGGCTGAATCGAACGGTCATAAGCCGGAATGTCATCCCACTCACATGATCATCATCACCATCATCAGCCTATTGCAGTCCACTGTTGGACATAGGCCTCTATTAAAATGATAGCTATGTTATATAGTTTCGTGCGTCTGCGATTCGATCGTCAAAAAGAGTGTTCAGTTTTGCCTAATCTTATCTAAAACAATACCAAAAACATGTAATCTTTTTCAACTCCAATTACAATTACTCAAAAAGTTATTTTGTACTGTATCTAATAATTGATTGCCCTCTTCCAGAACACCACAAACATACATCTAATTATATTCTAAGCCAGTTCACATAAAGCAATTAACTGAATCGGTTCCGAGGCAATAATAGAACAGAATCGGCCATCACTCGAATTGAATATAACATTCAATCGACAGAAATAGAATTTAAATTTAGTTCTTTATTTAGTTAACTATAACTATACAAGTCTAGTTGTATGTGTAATATTAAATATTATTTAATTCTACTCGTTAGATTGCCGAAAAAAATCCTCACAAAATATATTAAATTGAGTAAAGTTAGGTAATATATTGTTTTGGGACCAGGGGTCAGGCTGGGAACCTGACCCCATTGCACTGGTCCCATCGAGGGTGAGGGACTGTCAAAGCATGCCGGGCAGTCCCTTGGGGAAAGAGTCTGGCCCTGTCATAGAGGCCAGCCTGTCGCCGGTGAGCCCTGTTGTTTCGTAGATCCGGGGCTCACCAACTATGCGGCTGAAGGCACCCGCAGGGGTTTAGTCGGTAGGGGCGCACGTTAGAGCGCCGAGCCCGACACAGGCCCGGGAGTCATCCCAGCTCCCCGGTATCGTGCGTAAAGGCATTCCCCTGCGTCACCAAAAAAAAAAAAAGGTAATATATTGTAGCAAAGACTTTGGGCCCTATTTCAATTACCGTACGTAAAAAACTTCTAATGGACTCAAAGAAACTACTAAAAACTTTATTACTTTAGCTTTAAACTCAATTTCATCTCGAATAAGAATCCCTAAAATTTCCTTTTCGTCGGTAGGACACAAAACATAACTAAACATTTTATTGAATTTTCTCAACTCCAAGTAAGTAATATGTTTATAAGGTCGGAGCGATTGTAAGGAAAACATCGGTTGAGATATAAAAATGTATTTTGTAGGAATAAAGCCGAGAGTCAAAGTTTCTTGTGCGCGGGGAGTATATTATATCTGCCCGCCTGGACCCCGCGGAAACAAATTTCATGAATAAGTTTTTCCTTTGTAAACAAATCGAGCAGGCAATATTAAATTAAGGCTCTAGCCAAGTGCGTCCCATAAAGGGCAAGTTGGACAGATACGTCTTTGTGACTGCAAGTCAATTCGACATACAAGTTTTCGGTTGTATAAGGTAAGAAGAATATGAATTCCTATTCGATCTAATATAATTTTCAACAAATATTCCTGTTTCATAGTAGCTCGTACTACCGCTTCATATAATAAATGTGTGCGCCCATCCGGCTCTCTCTTGGCCAGTATTTAAACCTTTATAGTCCCCTACAAAATACAGTTGACCTTTATGAGGGCGATACTAAGGTCACTAGAAAAGCAAATGAAGTGAAAAATGTAGTGTATTTATGGGCCTCAAGGGATTCCAGCCTACTATGTCCTGAGACAATTATCCGTCCGGGATATATAGCGTCCTGGATGGTATTTGAACTGCTATTGTGCCTACCACAAAATTAAATCCCTTATTTGATGCCTAAGAAACTGCTACAGAATCAAGTTCTTTATAATTATTTCTTATAGCATTAAGGGACAAGCTAACCATGGAAGTCATTGGGTTAACTACCTCAATTACCATCTTCACGTCGATCGCGACAAATGTGCCAATGGCTACTTACAAACTGCAAGAAACTCGATAGTATAATCACCGCTTTTAAAGTTCATGCTATGTGATTGATAGTAGGTAGTAGGAGGCAGTGCCACGCTGACAGGCAGGCATAGCGCTTCCTCTTGCTAAAGTACTATAAGACACACACAAGATCACATACATCCTGATCATGAACTCACCGACTCGCGAACGAAGGCCGCATACTTTATATTTAATATTTATAAAAACAAACCCTTTTTAAACAAACAAACTTAGACCATCATATCAATAAATATTACAGCGCGCGGCCCGAGGGATATAAGCTCTTTTCCTATTTAAATATTTGATTTTCACGCGCTTAAACGAATGTTTGGAGCGAGTCTCATTAAAACGCTGTCGCCTGTTCTACGAACCTTCCTTTGTTAATTTGTGGTCAGTTATATTATTGGATTTTGTTAATTATTTTTTTACAGGAAACTCCACTGTAAAAATAAAATAATAACTCGGTCAAATTAATGACATTAGATTGCTACAAGAAATGATTAAATCACAATAACTTTTTGCACCGATTTGGGACTCAAACCAGGACCTTACAACTGCGATTTAATATGCACATAGTAGATACGTAAGTGTCATGTGAAAATATAAATAGCTCGTAAAAATATATATTTGAAAATACGAATCATCCATAAAACGAGTATTAAAGGAATCGGTACGTAATTGTATTAGGACCGTCTCTATTTAAGGTATAATGGTACAAGACCCCAACTGAAATCTACGTTATCTGAGGCTTATTATTTATATCTTACCAGCTGACCCGTGCACACTTCACCGAACTACAAATATTTAAATGTGATGATGATGACTATGTATGTTATCCGGCATAATGAAATACCAAAGAAGGTGCGAAAGTAAAAGTGTAATCGCAGCCATATAGAGACTACAGAGAAGCTTTAAAAACAGTGCATCGTTGTGTAGATCAATTGCCAAAGAGTTTAATTAAACTTGAAGAAAAACGATGTGCTAACGATGTGTAAACTCAAGAGTCTTAATGACGTGTCCCCATGGAGTTGTCGACCTAAAGGAACTATTGTTAACTAGTACAGAACTAATAATAAGTAGAGGAACGAGCGAAGTCCCCCGAGAGTACACAGTGGGAACCACGATAGAACTTTCTTATAATTGTGACTAACAAATTAATAAGCAGTACATACAAAAATAAACTACATATTATTATGACACCTTTTTTTGTTTAAAAAGCAAAAAATATTTCTTTCTTTTTAATTTTTTCGATTTCTATGTTATTCTACACTGTTTGTGTAAGAATTTTTTCACCAAATCCATTTAGTCACCTTTACATATAACATTAAGAATTAAAACATTTATTTATTTACAATACATATAATGTCATAGTGAGTTCCGGTCGCCGATCTGTCAACACTCGCGTCACAGTGCTCCGAGAAATATAAATTCTAAACAGTGCGAAAAAGTGTTATATAAGTGCCTCCTATTACAAGCCGCTAAAATAAAGACAAAACCCCGTGATAAACATATAAACCACACCAAAAGTGCCCAAACTACGCGAAAAATCTCATCCGCATTTCAAAAAGTTA
>LUGF01044173.1:3897-14848 GCA_001625245.1 Calycopis cecrops
CCTTGATCCGGCGCTGGTTACACGTAAATCAATTGAAGATGCCGTCGTGTCATCGTGTGTAGTGAAAAGCTGTTGAAAATTAGAATTTCTGAAAAAAAAGCCAGGGGACTTTTCATAGGTAAGCAAGGAATATATTCAGCTAATTTCCGGAATTTTATTGTTTTAGTTACAAATTTTTCCAGCTAGTAATGTTGTCAGACAATCAATATTTTCATTTATCCTTAATTTGGGTAAATATTTTTTTAGTAATATATACATTTCGTATTCATTATTATTCTGTGTTTTATAGATTTTCCGCTGCAATTAATGATGTATGGAATATGAATATATCCCTTTACAAGTTTCCGAGAAAAAGGTCTTGACCGACGCGCGACGTACAGTCTACATACAAACAGACGGACAACAAAGTGATCGTATACCTAAGGATTCCGTTTTTTCTTTTTGAGATATGGAACCCTAAAATGGACTTATTCATAAGATTAAATAGCCCAAAAGTGTTAATGAAAATAAATATTTAATTGATTATTATTGTGTTTTATTGCTCTTTTGTACGGTGTCATTGACACTATTTTTTTGTTAGCCCAATAAAATAAAATTGTGCCAATTATTAAAATCGATCCTTTTTTTAGGAATTTAAAGAATCAACCTAATGACAAATTGTAAAGCAATTTTTAAACCGAGACCTCGCCCATATCACTATTTTAGGTGGTGACAATCTTCAGATGTTAAAACAAGACAGAGAAAAGAAAGATATAAATATTTATGATATATATAATTTAAACATTACAAGCAAAAATTACATTTAATTATTATTGTTACTAAATAAATTGAATGTATTTCTTTATGCAGCAATAATTGGCAGCTAATGAAAATATTTATAAATAGGTATAACTAGAACTTACCGGTGTAAACGCTTAATGTATAATAACAAGATGGGAGATGATATTTATTAAATAACACAAGACCTTTGACCCTAGATAATGGACTGATAATATATGTATCTTGTAGGGGCCTACACACCAAAAGAAAAAACAAATATAAGAAATGCTACTAATATTATTAATACGAAAGTTTATACGAGTAGGTATTGTTGGAACTATCTATACTATCTACATATTTATAGATTACAATCTGGGATCAAATAATCGCATAAAAAGGCAGTCCCAGGTCCCTTGCAATTAGCTTTTAAAAAACCGCGTAAAATTACACAAAGAGACAAGAATACAGAATATGTAGATAAAGGAAAAGTCCTGAAAAATGGTAATTTAAAGTTATACCACAGAAAAGAAGCATTACTTACAGACATATTTTATAGTTTATTTCATACAAACTTAAGTAGGCCAACCCTGCTCGTACCTCTTGTACAGAACCCTCGGTGAGCAAGTCCGACTCTGCTCGATTTGGCGAGTTTTACGTAATACTTGTCTACTTGATGATGTGTCAACTTGGTCTTAATAATTGTGCTTATAAGGTAAAAAAAAACACGCCATCTCTGGCCAAAGGGCTAAATAACACGACAACGCACACAATAAATAAACACTTATTAGCACATGCCACATAGATACTACAATCCGGGACTTTTTCGCTCTATCCACATTTATACATACGGACGTACCTAATATGTGTGTGTACCTATTTTATAGGTAAATTTGATACCAAGGAAGGAAGGAAGGTAGAACTACGGAGGCACGTCATCGATTATGCATAACCTTTGGTTGTCTTATGTTTATGTGTTATGTTTTGTGTTGTTTGCCCCCTACGCAATATCCTACTAATGCGAAAGTTGGTATGTTTCTTTGTTTGTTATTCCTTCACGCAAAAACTGCTGAACCGATTTTCATGAAATTTGGCACATATATAGAGGGTAACTTGGAGTAATGCATAGGATAGTTTATTCCGAAACAATGTGCCTGTGGGATTTACGCGCGTGAAACCGCGGGGTACATAGTATGGAATAAAAAATACTTTGTACAGTGACGGGGCTAAATTATGTGGAAACAAAGTAGAGCAAACTTTATCTTGTTTTTTTTCCTATAAACATGAACACGTATTTTAATAACATTCATCCCACCTGTCTGTATAGATAGTAGGGACTGTGTAGACTCTACATAGGGATCTCTAAATAATGCTCTACGCATTATTTGGAGATCCCCGACTTTCTCAGCGACAATAGTTAAATCGTCGGCGAATCTCATGTACCATGTACATTTATTCCTTTGGCCTGCCAGTTTAATGTCTTTATGACGTGACATCATGAGGACTTCATGAGGAGACGATGTCTCTTTGGCGTATACCTCTAAAAACATGGTGACTGTCGAGTCACCATATTTTTAGATATTTTTAGACAAGAAAATACAAATACGTCACAAATTCCACATATCAAATCTATTGTGAAGTTAGGATCGGTAGAGTTAGGCCGTGTGGATTCAGAAGCTTGGCTCTACATAAGATCTGATATCTTTTTCACAGGGCAAACCTTATTTGGTTGTCTTGCCAACATTTCCCATGAAATGTTTTTGGTGGGATGTAATTAAAAAATAAAAATGCATTCTTGATTTTATTATTTATATATTATTAAAAAAACTATAATAAAATATTTCGTATAATAATAAAAATAAGTTAATTAACAACATTCATTTCGGTACATTCCTATTCGAGCATCCACATTTAGTATCTCATACATTACACATTAATATTCTTGACTATATGCTAAATTGTACTTAGTTTGCAATTTAGTTTAGTGCTATTATACGACTGTGGGTGGTCATTGAATCACACTAATGACACTATCATTTTAATCATTTATATCATTTCAACTGAAACGATGTCTTCTGATCCAAGTTATGAAGTACAAGAAGTTTTTTAATAGGTCGTTATAAGGACAGCAAACAGCGTCGAATGAAGCTCGTCGAAGTTTCCTAGCCTATTTTAAAGGTAGAAAAATTATCTTAAGGTCCATAAGCTTTACGGGCCCCGGGTTTGCAGCTCCTTTAAGCCCCTGAATCCGGCGCTGACAGCAGGAGTATTGTCATGTACATTCCAGTAGAGATTAAGACTTCCCATATTTAAGTCGTGTATACAACCTTTAACACAAGCCTACATTTATAATAAAAACAATAATTATTGAATCATGACTATGACTTTACGACTAGGGACAAATAACTTGCATATAAAACATCTATTTTAAAATGGAGGTTACATATTACGTTGTATAAATGATTTTTTGTGTACTTTGTGCTTTGTTGTTGTTGTTGGTTTTATTATTATTATTATTTATTATTAATGGACAAACAACTTGCGCTTGCGCAACTTGTTTGTCCATTAATTTTTAAGTGATAAGTGTAATTTAATTTTTAAAGCCTGTGTCTATTAACAATTAAATAGTTATCGTGAGATTTCCCCGTATAATATTGTAAAATAAAGAAAACATTACAATTTAAGCAACTCTTATATGAGTTAAAAAGTCCTGTATAAATATACTCTGTTAATTAATAATAACTAATTAAATATCAATGAGATTCAAAATTGAAAGGTTAAGGATCTTTATATAAATTTTATTTATTATTTTTTTTTATTGAAGCAGGCTAGAATATTAACACAATATCCAACATATATTGTACTTGCTTAAGCGTATTTGGCCTACGGGCCATACATATTCCCAAGAACAAGTTCAGAGAGAGATGTCAATTATTATGAATCATTGAATTACAAATCAGCGTCAGCAGCCGCTTCCAGAGTAGGCGAACATCAACGACATCCTATTGATGTAAAAATGTAGTTTAAATTCTAAAATTAAAAAATATTTCCCTTGAGGTAGATTTGATATCTCATGTGCCTATTTAGTTTTTTTTTTCACTTTTTATCATGGTGGCGTTATAATTTCTCATTGTATACTTTTTCTTGTCGTGTGGGCAATCTATAAATTATAATTTACAAATATGTTTCAGCTGTCTGTTTTGTTATATTAACATAATTATGGGGATAGCGAGGATAAAAGCCATCTGCGGAACGGCAGCTTACGATGATAATCCTTCATGACAGGTCTCTCTGAAGCACTATAAGGGATATCGATAATGAGGTAATGGTGCGTTAAAATCACGGGATTTATTGTAGGTACAGTTCTAAAATTTGTAAGGCACTTTAGGCAGATAAATGTCTTAGTTTAAGGCACTTCTGAAGCGAAACTTTTTTGTCGTTATAATTTTAACTCAATAATGCGAATACGCATCATCACTGATATTATCTCGTCGTTGAAGTTTCACTTCTATTGTGTGTGAAGTTCACACATATTTTGTTACACAGTTGTAGAGCCTATCGCTTGTAGGGCGCTTTGCGGTATCTTCCTCTTTCCTCTTCATCACGGACATCCAGGTAGTGGCTGAACACAACAGCCCACAGGTAAATGTATATGCCTGAAATTAAGAAATAGTTTTTGTGTTAATTGTAGTAAAAGGTAAGCAAATTGATGTTTAATGAAGGTTGCTTGTGTTCAATGTATTCCTCATATTTTATTTAGTCTATGGTATTCCTATTAAATGATGAGGTATCAAAATACAATTTTAGCCAAAAAGGAAGAAAAACGAAATCAGCAACGGAAGTTTACATTCTTTAATATTTCCTCTATGTTCATGATTTGGTTGGATTATATATTTTTATAAATTCTTTTTCTTTTTTTAAAATTTTGATCAAAATCTAAGAATACAATAAAAATTAAAGATTAATTTTTTAAAGCTTGTTGTTGAGAATTTGAACAGTAAAATTTTCCTCCCAGTCCATACTAGATATATCTCAAAATAATAACAAATATACGTACACACTTTGGCATTTATATCATGAATAGAACTGGTATTGAAGTTGTTGACATCAAGTAGTTGTGCATATAGATACTCACACAAATACACGAGTCCGCCCACGAGTACGGCGGTGGCGATGAGGTTGTGGTCCTTCACCGTGTCGTCCAGGTAGTAGGTGATGGAGGTGTGGAGCACGCTGATGAGCAGCCCGATGGCCAGCACGATGCCCAGCACCACCCACGGCAGCATCAGCCAGGACCGTCGCTGGAACGTGTGAAGGTTTTATTAGAAATTATTTGTGCGCCTGGTCGATTTTTGGCTACAGCCAATTCCTCTCTACATTTCTCCTCTTTGCGTTAACAAAATGATAATGTTATTGTAATATACTCCGCGTTATTGGAAATAGCAATTTAATAATACCAATTATAATATTTAAACATTTTGTATTTTTACACTGTTATTGCCAAAGATGCATAATACCTATAGGTATTGCAAAGCGAGTACGATGCAAGTCTTTCTCTTTCCTTTCTTTCGGATTAGGAGTATTATGGGATGAGAATCCGACATCAGTAGAGGGAAAACCAGTCCAGCTTTGCGTGCACTAAAGTGAAGGTTTTTTGACTGCAACATGTAAATAGTAATTCGGCTAGACAGTCAAGTCAAAAATACACAATATCGTCTATACTCTATTGTAATGGAAACGATAACATGTAAATTCCAAAGAGCCTTAACATTATACTTGACTGAAAAACAGCTATGGTGTTGCTATTTAAGGTCATTAAATGCGTGGAGCTTTAGACAGCATTAGATTAGCAGTTTTTATTTAACTGCTGATGTGCAGAAAAACATAAATTGTCATTTTCAAATGGACTACTCTAGTTAAATGATTATGCGTCTATTAAACAACGAGCAGTGTAAATTAGTAACAGGTGCCGAAGTACAGACGACAAGATAATTAAGATCGTGACAGGCGGGCGTGTCCAGTCGAAAAAATAAATCTAAAATAAGAACAGCATGTGTACGGAGTCGAGCCATCAATAGTAAGCGCAGCGTATGACAAGGCTAAATCTGGAAATTACCTCGAGTTTTTACTAAATTAATATGCAGCCTGCATCTTATGATGTCCTGGTTCTATGTCTTTTGAATGATAGATCTACCTAGCGGATTATCGTTATTATTATAAATAATAGTTACTCTGTCTACATCTATAGACCCATGAGCGTACCCACGTTTTGAGCCAGGGAGGGGGAAAATCTCGTACCATGGTTCTGAGCCAGGGGGGGGTGATATTAATTTCACCCCCCCCTGAATTAGAAGAGAATCAATGGGGGGGCAGCTGCAACGAACTCCCCCCCCCTCCGTACCCCCACAAGGTGAAGGATCTTTATAAAGGGACCAAAACATGCTGCCGAATTATGCAAAATTGCAACTACAGCTTCCAAGTTTCTTTAAAATAATGTGAGGGTAGAATTTTTGATTCCAATATGCTTTATGAAAAAAATAATTAAATTAGACTTAGCCTTGCCATACTTTCTTATAGTGATAATACAATATCACATGCCACTTATTGGATTTTTAAAAAAAATCTGTGAGTTTATAATGAGTCTTACATACTACATAATATGTCTTGAAATTGTAAATAAATGGTTGCATGGTGCTTTTTTAAACATCAAAGGTTCCTCTACGAACATCTAAATTGGTGCATTATGTACAACATTCTATTATATTAGTAAGATATACATAACAAGTGAGGCAAAACTCTATGTTGTATGTTCTCTTACCGAATACGAAGTCTGGGCCGCAACAAAAACAAAATAATCATTAGACATTATATAAAGTAACAAGTTAACATCGGCTTTTTAACGTTCACCGTTGAATACAGGTCTCATGTTCTCTAGGGATGTGCAAATATTTCAGAACTGTAATGTGCTTACCACTGGCCACTGCAGATTGAGGACGGTAAGTTAGTGGTTATCATCTGAGCTTAAAAAGATACTCTCAATTCCTTCAATTTCAACAATTAAGATTGCTATCATTATGTAATAAATGTGATCAACACCTATAACTTCTTTCTGTAGGCTCCCTAGGAGTATATTTGTCTATTTTATTACTAAAAGCCGCACACCCATATCGGCCACACCGATCGTCTCATATTTGATCTTAACTTACAAGATAATTAAATTCCATTTCAAAAAGAAGCTTACAATAATTTAGTTAATACAAAACGTATATTTACCTTCTTTATTGCTATAATCAGCAGAGAACATATCAATATTGTGAAACACAAATTGACAGTCAGTATTATTCTCGGAACTGAAAAAAGAAAAAGTGAAACGTTAATCATAATTCAACAGCAGCTAGATAACTAATTAGTTATTGGTAATATACCTACTGACGGGGATCATAGCTGTAATTATGGGCAAATGCTGGGCAAATTTTTCGAATTTATCTGTGATTAAAAAAAAGAAAGAAAAAGAAGGAAGAAAAAAAAAGAAAAAAAAAATTCGGTAAAATGAAAATCTCCCTAAACACAACATTATTACTTCCAGGAACGCTCACTAGCATACGATGCTACGTTTTTTTTTTTCAAATAAAAACACTAGCACGGTAAAAAAAATGAGCAAGAGCAAAGGCGCTATCTATGATAGGGGGACAATTGAAGTATAAAAAAAAATGTATCTATGATCACTCGATCACATAAATAGTATTATTATAACACAACGAGCAAACTGGTATTTATGGTACCTTGTGATATGCCATTATGCCGGTGTTACTTCACCGATCTTGCCAGACTGTTTTCACGTTATACAGATTCGCTGCCTCCTCAGCTACAGAACATTACTATAAGCCAATTTTGTATCATAACAGAGGTTTGGGACCTTCCCAAATCAAAAGCAGTATTGCAAAATTAGCAACCTCTGGCGTAACGTGAATACCGGAACGACCCTGAATACCAGCTCACATTATAGCAGCGGCAATTGCCCTGACACGTATTTGGCGCTTAAGCCTTAATAGGACACAATATATCTGGGCCTAAAGTCTAAATTTGACATGTACATAGCTGGGGCCTAAGCCTGAAAGTGCCATGTTTCTGGAGCTAGTTCAGGTAAGAGGTAGTGCCACACTGCATGCTTGCATGCAGTCAAATTGGGCCGGTGTGTAAGTAGCCGGGGGCCCCCAGGTGGGAGGAGAAAGGAGGGCAGCGCATCTGTATAGCCTCTATGCGGATGTTTGTGGGCGTCGGTAGTCATGAAAATGGCTACGGCTGCTCGTTTGCCCTCCTATATCATAAAAAAAGCTAATGTCTAAATATGACATCTGGGGCTAAAGCCAAATTATGACATGTATCTATGGCTAAAGCCATACTTACTATCTAAATCAGCCAGCTTCTTGTCAAAGTCCTTATCAAAGATGTAAGTCCGGTACGCGATGTAATGCTTGGCCATGGTCCAAATGAGGATGATGGTGATGATGGAGAGCAGGATGCCGAGGACGCCGGCGATGATGGCGCCCGTGCGAGTGGAGGCGCACTTGCAGCAGGACTGCAGACGACGCATCTTGGTTTTTTTTAAATTTTCTTTTACGGCTTTAGTTTATTCTCATACTCTCTGTAACATTTGATAAGATTATTAAAAACGATGAAAAGCATGTGTGTGCAGTAGTTCACACGACTGAAGTAAAACTTAATACCTGACACAACTGGATATGGGAGGGAGAAGGAAAGAAATTATGCGCGTGCACTGCTCTTTCTTGCTTATTCAATAATATAAGAAACGTAACTCTCTTTCTGTCTTTACTAACTTCTCAACTTCCGTTTACTTCGCCCGATCACACTTTTCGTAACGTTCTCATCACGCATTCAGCTTACTCCCCAAGTCAAGCACGCGTAAAGAAGTTTTACTTTAATAAGAAGTCGAGGGGAGGATGCAAGCAGCTTATGGTAGTACTAGCTGCGCCCCGCGGTTCCACCCGCGTAAATTTCGATCCCGTGAAAAATAGACAATCATCCCAGGCATCCCATAGGAACATTTTTCGGGATAAAAACTATGTGTTATCCTATGTGTTAATCCAAGTTACCCTCTATGTGTGTGCCAAATTTCATGAAAATCGGTTCAGCAGTTTTTGCGTGAAAGAGTAACAAACAAACAAACAAACTTTCGCATTTATAATATTAGTAAGATACTGTGGTGCTCTCTGGGGAGACCTATCTCTGGCCCTGAACGTCTTCTATCTGTTGTGATGATGATGCTAAATGTGATGATGCTAAAACACGACAATGCCACCAATAGGACTGGTTGACGCGTTAACGAGTTTCAAAACTTAGTTTCTTTATAGATAAATTTAGGTCTCGTATAAGCACCTATTTTTTAATCTATTAGACAAAATTTAGTTCTTACTCTTTATAATTTTTAATTAAAAAAGTTTTATTCTCTCGGGTGATATAAGGCACTAGGCTACCAGAAAAGAGAACGACTAGAAACAAGGTTTTTGTTACCTCGAGGTTTGAAATATTGCAATATTATAATTTACAACTGCGTGTTGTGTTAACTGCAGTGGAAAACATTAAAGGAGCGGATACCGGAAGAGATTAGATTCCCATAGTTCACAAGTCACTCGTTTAAATTTGGAACATCTGTTTTGCCACCATATCATCCGCACTTCCTCCCTTCACGTCAGAGTGAAGAACATGTTGCATTTGAAATTTGATGGGCTTTCTTAACGCCCCATGAGGCATGCACAACCGAATGCACATGTTTCTTGTGCATCGAGGCAAGTGATCAAATTATACGATAATTCTTTTTTTAAGTAAATATTATGAGTAGCGAGTAATATATTCATTGCTGCTATTAGCTAGCTATTGTTAAGCGTAAGAAATACTAAAGCCTATTTTTAAAAACTACAACAATTTTGAAAAACAAAAAAAATATACTGTCTGAAAATAAATGATGAATTACAATAGGAAAATATTTTTTTTGAATTCCAATTTGCGCGCCTAACAACACAATAATATAATGAAATTAGAATAATATGCTGTTTATAGAATCTTTAATTTCATAACTAGGTAAATAAAGACCTATTATGTGTTTTTTATATATATTTTTTCAATTTGTCATTTTTGAGTTATGTAGATGGAAATTACCATGTAATGTCATCGCCACTTCCGCCTAAACGCACGTCTAAAAGTCGAAGCTGAGAAAAGATGGCCGCTTACATAATATTCGTCTATTTTTATTTTCAAATGTGCTGTCTCATTATAACTTCTCTTGCGACAGCGTACCCACGTGCGCAAAATTAAAACGAGCGCATTTAACTATTAAAGACCGAAATAACAGGATCTCCCCAACAGATATAATTTATGTTTGTTTATTGCTAGGCTGTAATAACACGGGTTTATTAAAACTTAAAAGATACAACTCTGTGGACGATAATGTATAAATATGCATATATTACTGTTTATAACAATTTTTTGTGTTCATTTTATCATAGGTAAACCTGTAGCTTCAATCTTCATGTGTTTAGTTCTATTGCAATATTAATTGAATTGTATTGTATATCTTTGCTCAATGCAAGCACAACAGCTTATTCTTATTATCTTATATTTGATGTTTATGTTATGGAACATAGAGAATATAGAGACTTTTTGAACAATATAGACGACATTTCTGTGAGCGTTAAAACTTTATTGTCTGATGTATTTTTAGATAATTTGATAGTTTGAGCAAAATTACCAAGAATATAATCGGATAGGTACTTTCATTTCAATAAAGTCATCTAACACAAATAACAACAGTGTGAAGTAACGGCGTGGTTATAATATTATGAGTTATCTATCATAATCACTTTCCATTATGCAATCAACTACTTTTGTGCCAGACCATTGCAAAAAAGTCACAATGTATATACGTGTTATTGTAGTAAATATATCACCATACCTAGTATTAGTTTGGTGAAATAGTGTTCGTATCATAAATCATATCATACACTTCGTCATGCATATAATGTGTTACGGTAGCCGGGAGTTCACTACACGTTCTTCACCAGTCACTGTGGAATGATCTCCATTTGTCTAAGTGGAACCAATTTCATAACAACGGCCATCTGCGATGCCACGTTACTGTTTAGTTCTGCTGGGTCTCCTTAGTCATCACGAGACTAAA
>LUGF01044173.1:30993-51977 GCA_001625245.1 Calycopis cecrops
ACTACATCTTCCTAACTTATCCTACTAATATTATAAATGTGAATGTAAGTTTGTTTGTTACGCTTTCACGCCAAAACTACTAGACCGATCATTATGAAACTTTGTACACATATTCCTGGAGGTATTAGAAATAACATAGGATACTTTTTATCCCGAAAAAATGTTCCTGAGGGATGCCATGGAATGATTTTCCACGATATCGAAATTTACGCGGGCGAAGCCGCGGGGCGCAGCTAGTATTTTATAATTCCGTTACATGTTTATGAAAGTGAAACAAATATCTCAAAATAATTATTAATATTTTTGGTCAGAAGGTATTTTAAAGCACGGAACGGTCCGGCATGTCTATACGAAGGGACCATGTTTGGAGAGTAGGAAGACATGTTCACACCGCACCGAGAATCCCACACTTCCACATATGGTATCGCTGTTGACAAGCCACATATTTTTTATCCGTCTATGAAGCCGTTTAACGGAACTAACAGTTCTCTTTTAATCGTATATTTACTCTATACGTTTATAAGTTTTGAGTTTCAATTGTGGCTGTGAAAGATACTTGTTTGACGTTCTACCAATCATTTTGTGTTTTTCATCTTTTAACCAAGTTGAAGTTTTGATGATAAAACATGTTCTCTAAATCATAGAAGTAACTGGTGGTTAATTAAATTACTGAAAAATATAAGATTATTAAAATAATTGAAATATTGTAAAAAATTTAATTAGTAATTAATGTACTCATTTTTGAAATTGTGTTATAAAACAATGACAAAGTAATAATATTTTTATGTCATATTTTCGATACTTCGTGTACGTACCTTGTACCTTGGATTAGACAGAGCATACTAGTTTCTTAAGATTAGTTTTCACTATTTAATCTTAACAGTGATCACCCTGAACCAATCAATAGAGGTCGATAGGGAATATGTAATACATATTGGTTATATACATTCAATTTTTATAAAGCTATCATAGCCAAATCATTAGTTGTGTTGTGTTGTATTTTTCTCTACAAGTATATGTATATTCAGAATGATTTATATCATTCGGAGTCTCTACATAAATATATTATTTTTATTATTCTAAAAACAAGCTTATCTCGCTTAGCTTGTTTTTCTACATTTAATTTTTATTTCACATTATATAAATTCCATTTGAATGGACCGTAGTTTATTGGACGACTTAGATTTAAATACCTAATGCATGGGCGGTTATTTTAATGTCAGATCATTACAATTTTATTACTTACATTGTCATCAATATAGTTCGTACAACATATTAGTTGACAACGGTCGAATGATCATGATAGTAAATGAATGATGCGATTGAAAATGGAATCGCCCTCGTAACTATTTGATAAAATCTCAAATTATCTTCAATTGAATGATACTATGTGGTTTAGCGTGAGCGTAGGAGGATCCGCCCACGGTAGAGTTCCCGCTGCCCACAGACTAAAATATTTTTATATAAACATATGTCTATGGTGCTACTAGTTTTTTTTACAATTGTATTAACGAAGATCGCGCTGCTTTGTCTGCAATTAGTTGTTATGTTTTATTTGCAGAGAAAATATAAAGATCTATATGCTCTACAAAATACTTTTAGGTTAATATTAAAAAATACAACTCACTGTTATTTTTTAATAGTAACTGTATTTAGTTAGCGTAATTTTAATTAATGATATTTATCGACCTACTTTACACAAAAAAATTCATTAATTAAATACATTTACACACACATGTGCATAAAAAGTAAATGTACGTCTTCAACTAACATAAAAGACACTAAAATCATTAAAATGTTTAAGGGAACTTATCGAAGGACTAATAAAGTATAATAATGTATACGCTGAAAAATTTAGGTAGATAGTAGTGATTTGTTTACCCTTATTTTGTTAGATAGTATACTAGAACTTCCCGCGGTTTCGGTTTTGGTACTTGTCTTAGTGGGATGTCTTTTCTTAATAATTCGGCAATCTAACACTGATAGATTTTACAAATTTTAACATTATTTTGTGTCTATAAGTGTTATATCAGAGAAAGCATGCGAGTGGCATAGGTTAGTATTCGTATAACTTATGTGTTGTACATAAGCTACAACATTGTCATTTATCAAGATACGTGACAAACAGAAACGCTTCATTTCATTTATTTTATTATATTTCCCAAAAGGGATTTGCCCTTTTTCATACAGACCGGGCCAAATAATTAAGCATTCAATGTTTATCAAATTGTCTACAGGACATGAGCAATAGGTATGTATACAGTGTGGTCACTCTTCATAGGGACCGGAATTATCAAGTTGCCCGTAACATATACAAAAATTTCGCATTTTTAATATCAGCAGGATTTCCGATGACGAGATCGATGAATAATATTGTCGTAAATAAAATATAAATTACATCCTACACCATTTATCGTACAATTTTATATAGTGGCAAAGCACCTCAGCTTGTTCTGTGGGGAAAAAAATATTACCTAATAATAGTCTGACCTCTAAAAAACACAAAAGGAGGCGAAAGAATATTGCTGGAATGTAAATTCTCTGGACACAATTATAGATATAAATGTAGGTAAAGACATAAGATAGGAACATCTTTGAGATATGAAACTTATTAATTGATAAATAAAGGTGTCTGTTTCTAAAAACCTGCTCATCTAGATTGAAGAACCCAGTTCATAAAATATATTACGTGTAGATCAGAAATGTTGTGTTGAATTTATTTAATTTATTCACCCCAAATCGCACCAAAAAACTAGTTTCCGCAATTAACTTTAAAACTTCATAACTACCTGTTGTCTAGTTTTACATAATTTTCAAAATACATTTTTGCATTCTCTTGCGTTTTCAAGAGATATATTTGTGAAATAATAAAAGGGGTGACGCTGTATGAAAAGCGAAAATAACTAGCCAGTCACGCGTTTCAAGGTAAGGAGTAAGGACGTAACCTATATAATTATATTTAGTTGTAAAATCAAGGTTACCTTCGCAAAATTTGTTTATAACTCACATTCCCGATTTACTTTAAAAATATCTAAAATAGTATTTACCTGTGCTCTCTGACACGAGGCGAAGGAACTGAACAAACACAACAACAGCGTCACGTTACTTTTGAACTGTTTATTATAACGTCGTCCACCGACTGGCACGAGTGAAAACGTACGCGCGTCTCGACCGCCACAGATCATCTGGCGACCGGCTCTACCATGTATGATGTAGGTAGAGACTTGAGTTGCTGCTGATGTAAAAATGTTACAGACTCAACGCTAACGCGCTAACACTAAATAAATTAAAAAACGAACCTAAGGGGCATGAAATTTGTATACACTAAACCTGCTTGTATACACTACATTTTTTTTTCATACACTAAAGCCAAAATATGCTTTTATTTTTAAGCACATAGTTATCTAAATATGAATAACGTTGACAACCACAATAAAATATATAATATGCTACTTCCTGATAATGTTAGTGAAAGAAAAGATACAGAGAAACAAATAAATATATCCTCTTTATAACATTAGGATAGATATAATTTTAATAAAAATAGTTAATGTAAAATGCCTTATAATTTAGTAGTCAATCAAATAAGCAGTTGTGTCTATTGACAGTACCTAAGTGGTTATCACCAATACCCATAAACATCTGCAAATTGTTTAAAAGTTATTTTAAACATTAATATTTTTAGTGTATTTGTAGAAGACTACAACATGTGAAGCTTTCAATAATTATTATGAACCTGGTTAATTAGATCTTTCTGTTTTAGCTTTAGTTAAGAAAAAATTTTCTTTATGATAATGAACTTTTTTAAATGTTTGTTGGTAGATTGAAAATTATTGAATAATACCCATCCGTACGTTAACATAGTATGACGACTAATTAAGGGAGCATAACATCATTAGAATGTAAGGAGTAAATTAAAGGAGTAAGTATATGTATAGACGGCTAAGTTTTAGCAACAATAATTCAAGATTTTTGAACAAACATGTCAAATCAATAGATCGTGGTGGTCAACCGATCGCTTACGAAGCTGTCACGTGTTTTGAGTAATTTGGAAATAGTGAGTACATGAAACTTTTAATATGTATAAAATTTTGCCACACGGCGTGCTTGCATGCAGCCGAATTGGGCCGGCATGACCGGGGAGGTACCTCTAGCTTACACGAGACCGATGTAAAGTTACAGCTCTGTTATTGCTTTTCGTGCAGTGTGTAAGTAGCCGGTGGCCCATGGAGGTGGGAGGAGAAAGGAGGGCAGCGCATTTTTGTAGCCTCTATGCTCTATGTCTATGGGCGTCGGTAGTGTCGTCTCGTACCATAAAAAAAATAGCTTAACATTAATTCAGTTGACAAGCCGATTTTTTTTTTAATTTTGTCTTTAAAAGACTGAAGCTTTCATATGCAGCTGTCTACCCTTACCTACGCTATTATTATATAAATATATCTACACCTATTTTTTTTTTTAATATAGTATGAGGGGGCAAACGAGTAGTCGGAGCTATTTTATGATAACTGCAAACATTAATTATAATATCGTCCTAGCCGATTTCGGCTTTCCGGCCGTCTATATAGACGTGCCTTCTGCGCAGGACATATTATAGTGCACAAGTGTGCGCGCAAACATAAGTGCACTCTATATTCCCTCACTCTCATATTCCGATGGGACGGCAAACCGACACGACGCGACGGGTGAGAAATCAGTCGCAGGACCGACGGCTTAACGTGCTCTCCGAGGCACGGGGGTGTACCACTGTCAACTTCCTGACTCCGGACTGTTATTAGAAATTGAAAAATCCCAATAATAATTTTCGGTCCGACCCAGGATTCGAACCCAGGACCTCACGTCTGTGGTTGAACACGCTTACCACTAGACCACGAGGCAGTCAATACTGATTTGACATCAAAATGTTGTGGCATACGTTAAAGCATCACCATCACCGCGGCAAAGCCTTGCTATATTTTGTAATTTTATGGCTAATTAATATGGCTATTATAAACATAAATATCTCTCCCGTCTGTATTAGTAGGGCAGTGAATATGCGATGTATGCATTGTGTGATGGCATGTGTGTACTTAATTAATGTAGTAATGTAGTGTGCATTAGTACATAAGCTCGCCGCACCGAATGGCAAGAAGTCACAAAGTCATAGAGTCACAGAGTCCTAAGAGTTATCGCAGGCAGTCAGTTAGTCCCGCAGTCACCACGCTGCAGTCTCACAGATGGGACATAATATACGACTATGCTGAAATACCGTTGTCTCATTTATCATCGTCACCCCGAAACCCGTACCTGTACCTTACAGTCCCTTTTCGACCCCAAACCTAGAATTAGTCGCGAGGATAGGATTGCCACCCGTACTTTATAATAAAGTATTGTACGTTATTTCGGACATACATAAAGTAGTAGTACTACTAACCTACAATATTTTTTTCAAAATTAAAATAACGTTGTTAGTAAAGATAAGTAGTAGTAGGTAGTACTACTAGCCTAACCTCACCTACAATATTTTTTTCATAATTAAAATAATGATGTTAGCAAGGATAAAACAAAATGTACTTTATTTTCTTACCATTTGTAGCCTATGTACTTCATTTGCAAGAGAAAAAGAGAAGGTGGCAACCCTATCAACGAGCAATTTTAGAAATTCGATGATGCTGTATTGGGATTCTCTTTGTTTCCACAGCGTGAGTTCACTTCTGAAAAAAAATGCTTTTTGTGATAAACAAACCTGTTTTTAATAATTACAACATTGATTACTTTTCGACTTTTCGTGTTTAAATGTCAAATTTTAGTATATGACATCATGCCACAACAAAAATATGTAAAAATCAAAAAAAAATGTAAATAAATAAATGCCGTAATTCAATATTCAATTATAAATTAATAGTAAAAACAACAAAATCATGCTGAACATACTTTCATATGTAGGAGTAAATTTACAATCCGAAGTATGTATATTTGCCGTATTGGGGATTATAAGGACAATGTTTGATGGCACACTGTTCAAAGTAGACGCGAATTTGAAAGAGGTAAGTTTGTAAAAAAGATAAACACCTTCTACGGGTCAGGTTTAGCTAAGCAAATCAGTTCATTTATTTCTTTTTTACATTTACTAGCATTCCTACAGTCGAGTTTTTGATATGTTATTATTATTTGCACTGTGCGCGGTCTTAAATCGAGGCGCCTGAATTTGAACTTTCTGATTATTGGTGGGTATAGTAGGCAACCAATATTTAATGTGGTTTCCTGCAATTGTGACTACTGAGGATGCGCCAATTAAAAATGTTTCTTACAGAACTAATTACCTTATATTTGTAATATATTGCCCAAAAATAGAGTATTCTGTAAGTGTGGGAGCTTAAGATAGTTAATTTCAGATATTATAATAATAAAATATCAATTTTAGTCGCCTGAGATGCTACAAATGTATTTTTTCATGAAGTTAAAAAGTATTTTGGCGCCATTTTTCTATTTGCAAATGAAAAAACAATACCAGATTTCTCCTTGGGAACTGTCTGGCTTCCTCCTCACTATTCATCGGAAGTGTGCAATGGAGTCAGGTTCTCATCCTGACTCCTAGCTGCATTACTCCAAATGAGAACGCCAGCAATGCATCCGAATCGGACCCTACAATCGTCGCAATCCACGCCCCCGTCTGCTGATTTAGAGGGTGGAAGACTCCTCTGCCGAGCTGCTCTTAGTCTGACCTCTCCCTAAAGCCTGTCCGGTATGGGGAGTTCTGTCCACTGTCTGGCATAGCGTTGGGGATCACAGAAGCATGCAAGTCACGGCAAGGTGACAGCCTCTTCGGGGTGATTTAAATGTAAACGCTACCAGGAGCCTGGGTGGCTCCTGGTACAGTGTCGGGCTCGGCGTTCGGTACGCCCCTACCGACTAAACCCCTGCGGGTGCCTTCAGCCGCTTTAAGCGGAGGGTCCTAGTTCTGCAGGCTACAGGATCCCACCAGCGACAGGCTGGTCTCGGCGAACAGACCAGACTTAATTCCACCAGGGGACTGTCCGGCATCCGTTGACCAGTACCGACAACGTCGTGCCATAGCTGAACCGGCTTCTCATACCGGTCCGGCACGAGCACGGAGGTGTCACTGGAGGCGCGCTAAGTAGCGCCTCCTACGCACCCCCGTTCGTCGTCTGCGCGTCGGCGCGCGGCCTCCTCTCTCTCCAGCTCATCGGCCTGCTTCTGGGACATTATTGTCTCGCATAAGGAAGCCATCACCTCATAGGACCTGTCGTCGTCGAGCATCACGGGGATGATACTCGACACTGACAGGTCCACCCCGACAACCGAAGTCAGATAGTGGCGCAGCGCCACCCATCTCGGGCACACCTCGAGGGTGTGCTGGGGATTTAAATATAAACCTAACCTAACCACGCTCAATAAATTTTGTGAACACAGCATGTCGATAATTTTATTAGTTTGGTGGGTCTGTTACGGTACGGGTCACCCGGTACTCTAAATCTTTTATGATCCTAGTTTTGATAGTTTTTTCTTTATAAGGGCACTAAACCGTACGTTTGTGACAATTTTTAGATCTATAGGTTTATAAATTAGGTACTAGTTTTTACATAGTATTTAGATTATCAGGGAGTCAATGACTGATTGATTGAGCGTCGAAGTAATACAATTTAGCTTCCACATTTCGTGCTCTAAATGGGGCATGAAGATACGCCTATGGTTCTAGAAAAGAATTGGCGAAGGCACTACCGTGCCCTCTGATAGGGCCTTCGGATGCCACGAGTAGAAGATGTATGTATACGAATAGGGATAGTACGTGTAGTACAATTAATTGTAACAGTGTTATGAATTAAAATTTAAAAGTGCCTAAGAAAAAAAATAGCAATCAGTTTAAATTTGTTATTGAATTGACTTTTTTAGGCGCATAAAGTTATAAAACGTAAGATAAAATGTTTTGCGAGATCAAGAATAGCAACTGATTTTTAAAATATCTATTCTAGGTATGGCAGATGCAATTGCCTGTAGAGCTGACGTACTACGTGCAGCGAGTGTTCCGCACTATGATAACTGGAGTGGTGCTGGTCCAATGTTTCACCGTCTATGTTTATCTTGCCGCTTATATTATCTTATTGTATCCCGCCTTTTTGGTGTGTATTGTTTTTTATTTATATGTGTTCACATTATTGCTCGCGTGCTTACACACACAATATCATACACATCTACAAAAAGTTTTGCAAGCAAAATTCCTCCCCTCTGACACCCCTAAGTACGCCCATGGTCATTTAATTAGTTTTTTTTTGAGATCATCATCTGATTTAGTAGACGGCTGACCAGTTGATTTGATTAATTTGCTATCAATTTGTGTATAAAGGTCACATATGTAGGCCAAGTAACAATAGTTTGCGTGCATTCATTTAACTACACTGTACACACCTATGTTATGTACGCTCTTATCTCCTAGCAATACCCAGGTACATATTTCAGATGATGGTGGACTGGAAGATATCGCTGTAAAGCGAGAACGCCGCCTATTGTACATTTACTTTTTAATAAACAGGTTTTTTTTAACCACCTTTGTACTCATGATTGCAATAAAGGTTTTGTATTTTGTATTTTATTTTAAATTTTAATTATAGTATCAACAATTTCAGCGTGTAATAAAGAAACATTTATATATAACAAATATTATTAAGTACTAACAGTGGGTGCCCCTTAAAGCGCGAGCCTGTAGTAATTTTGCAAAAAAATACAATATTTCTTTCTTTCTTGCAATCGCTACTTTTACTACGTGGTTAATGCAGCACTAATACTTAACCCAAGTATTAACACTTCGATAACGCTATTCTACTAACATTGTTTAAGATTTCTTGCAATTCCTACTTTGCTACGTGGTTAATCCAGCACTAATGCTTAGCCCAAGTATTAACACTTCGTTAATGGTATTCTACTAAAATCCGCTTCAGGAGGTTGTCCGGCTTTGGTGATTCACTGCCTGTTGCTGGCGGCGCGGCGGTACGCAGAATGTTGCGCGAAATACATTACTTTTTTCTTTCTCTCAATTACTACTTTGCTACGTGGTTAATCCAGCACTGATACTTAGCCCAAGTATTAACACTTCGTTAATGCTATTTATTCTACTGAAATACGCTTCTAGGGGATCGTCCGGCGCTGGCGATTCACTGGCTGTTGATGGCGGCGGTACGCTGCCTGTTATGTGACATACATTACTTCTTTCTTTCAATTGCTAGTTTTGCTACGTGGCTAATACGGCACTTTTTTTATTCCATTCTACTAAGAAGTAATAATCCATTTCAGGAGGAACGTCCGGCGTTGGTGATCCCCTGGCTGCTACTGGCGGCGGTGCGCAGCCTGTTATGTGAGCTGTTCAGCCTGGCCCTCGGGCTGGCCGCCTGCGTGCTGATGGGCCCGGCCCGGCCCGCTTGCCTCAAGTTCCTCGTGCAGAAGATAGTCAGGATAATGCCGTCGGTGTATATGTGGATGGTGGTGTATTGGTGTGCATCTTATACATTTTTTTATAGTATACAGGTTGATAATTTTACGGTTTGCTCAGGGAAGATTATAAACTAACGAAAAATAATGCGTTAAATTGTGAATGGTTTGTACAGTTCACAATTTTTCGACGGTTTACAATCTTCCGAATTGTTTTGTAAACTAACGGTTTTTACAATCTTACGGTAACATACATGATATCTACTCTAATATTATAAAGGGAAAAGATTTGTTTGTGTGTGTGTGTCTAAAGAGTTCGTTCGTATGTAACGAATAAGCTCCGAAACCACTGGACTGATATCAAAAATTCTTTTGCCCTTTGAATGTTACATTATCACAGATTAACATAGGCTATTTTTTACTTCGGAAAAATGGTTCATTCCCATGGGAAAACGGGTTTAAAACTTCTAAACGGCTAAACCGATTAGGTTGAAATTTTATGTGGGCATTTTGATGGCTTCCTGGATGCATAATAAAAAAATTAAATCCTGTAGGTGGCGGTGCTGCCGGTATGTCAACTACTAAACAGCTTGACCGATTTCGATTGGGTTGAAAGTTTGTGTGTGTATTTCCAATGTTTCACAGACGAATGTATTTTATATATGTATATATAAAAATAAATGTTTGTCTGTATGTTCTTTCTAGAATCATAGCCTATGCAATTGAAAATATGATGATTTATTGAAGTTGTTCTGCATATGCCCGCGAAGGTTTCTGAGTTAGTACGATCAGTTTTCGACAGATGGCGCGTTCGTTTCAATGAATTTTATATACCTATTGCTTTATAGTTCATGCTGATGTATCTGTTGGTAGCGTAACAACGCGCTCAGAGTACCTACAGCTAGTTATAATATAAATATAATAGTATATGACATAAACTATGGTTTCCCGTGAAATAATTGTCTCGAGCTCTAAATATAAACAATCCAACCAGTGCCATTAATATTTTTTACTTATTTTTTTTATAGTATAAATAAATAAATCTTTATTCGTGGAGACACACTGCTTGAACTACATAATAGAATAAATATAATCGGGTACTAGGTAACGAAAATATATTGAATATGTTTTATAAATTATATATATTTAATATTTTTATTATATAAATAGATTAAATAAATTAAATACATAATTATAATACATAGATAAACATCCATGACCAAGGCGGGATTCCAACCCGCGACCCCTGGCGTAACATGCTCCGCTTGTCAGTGTCCTGTACCACTGCGCCAGCCTGGTCGCTGTACTACCTCTCACTATTAAGGTTATTTCATTAAGGTTGATGCTTTTCAGGTATTATTACTCCATAAAATTGGCGGCAGCTCGCACAGCGGTAAAGTCCATGGTGATGCCGCACGACAAGATCGATACTGATGGATTCCTGGAGCTCGCCGTACGCAGGCGACGGACTAAGTCTCTGCTGAAAGAAGAAGAGCTCAGAAAGATTATCACAAAATCGTAAGATTCATCCTACTAATATTATAAACGTGAAAGCTTGTAAGTATGGATGGATGCAAGGATCTATCGCGTAAAAAGTAGGTACTGAATGGATTTTAATGAAACTTGACAATAATATAGCTTATACGTCAGAACAGTACATAGCCTATAATGGGTAATGTGTATGGGCGTCGGTAATCATGGAAATGGCTCCGACTGCTCGTTTGTCCCCCGATACTATAAAAAAATCCCGATCTATGCTGGCTAATATGTTGTCTACAAAAAAAAAACTAGGATCAATGCAGATGGTGCAGATCGTGAGAAGAGAAGAGAAGCCCGATTGGGGCTCTCTTTAATGGACATCCTTACTAATATTATAAATGTGAATGTAAGTTTGTTTGTTACGCTTTCAGGCCAAAACTACTAGACCGATCATTATGAAACTTTGTACACATATTCCTGGAGGTATTAGAAATAACATAGGATACTTTTTATCCCGAAAAAATGTTCCTGAGGGATGCCATGGAATGATTTTCCACGATATTGAAATTTACGCGGGCGAAGCCGCGGGGCGCAGCTAGTAGATAATAATTTCTTGGCAGATTGGAATCTCAGACATATCGAGTATCCTGATATATATGTATTTGTATATTAAAAATATATAAAATTGCTTTATTTTTTTTAAATATATGAAATATGTTTCCGCAGTATAATGTCAGTGACAGTCCTAACTCCTAACAGTACTTACCATGGCCCTAGCTAGGCTAGGGCTAGCTGAAGTGTGATCAGTCAATCCATATTAAAAAAATCTTTTATAAGTATAAATATTCTTAAACGTATAGAAAATATTAAATATTTTTCTATTGTCTAGTGCAGAGGTTCCCAACCTTTTCTTGGCTAGGGACCACCTTTATATTATTCTTGATAGCCGGGACCACAACGTAGGTATAATAAAAATTCTCACTCACAGCGCGGCAAGCGGCTTACCGACCACTAAATTTAAAACTATTCGCGGACCGTATTTTGGCTTCTACGGGCCACTTGTTGGGAAACTTTGGTTTAGTGCTTAAGACACTAGCTCATACGGTGCTTAGGATTAATAAGGCCAGCCCCGCAACTTGGTATAACCTTAGGACTCCACAGGTCTTAATATAAGTGAGACACTCAGAAAGTTTTGCGAAAATAAAAAAAAACGTTATATAGACAGTGAGTTGTTACTACTATGTACGTAGTGCATATAAATCAATATCTATGACAAATATGTTTTATGAAATCTTTTTAAAGTACTCTCTACCAGCCTCAATACAAAGTTTCAGACGGGTAAACCAGTTTTCGAAACACTTTTCCGTTCCGCCTCAGACACCTCATTTACAGCCTTTTTTTTACGCAGGGCAAATGCTTTATGCACCGTCCAACCGGCTACTGGGTCAGCCGGGAGGGTGCGTCGGACTCAGTGTAAAACTGCTACCGACTAAAAGTCACTGCGAGAGCCTTCGGCCGCCATGTTGGAGTGTCCCGGATCTATCAGCAACAGGACACCCCGGCGACTGGCCGACCTTCATCGCAAAAGGAGTCACTCCGGCAATTAGAGCGACCCCGACAACTTCGAAGCCTAAAACAGGGTCAGGTACCCAGCCTTAACCCCTGGCTCCAGGAATGACTGGTGGTAGAAGGCGCTGCATATAGCGTCTCATACGGACCCCCAATCGTCTGCGGAGTGGACCATTTACAGCATTTACAGCCTGCTCAAGCGCTGACAGCGCATCTTTCGGATACGAAAATTGTATCCCTTTGAGAAGATTTCTTATTTTCACTGAGATTGTGTGGCACCCAGCATGAAACTATCCTCCTCACACTGTCGTCGTCGTCGAGATGGTCTTGTAAAATCTCATGAATGCTTCCCTATACAATCGACATTATGTGCTGAATCTCCTGATACGTCACTCACCTAATCTCTTAAATAAAATTTTTGATTGTTTTTTGCGTTTTCTTCCGTAACAGCCATTAAAGTGCGACTACTTCTTTCTTCACCACCGAAAATTAGTCAACTACGCTTGAATTAATTATACCGACTACACACGGTTGCCATGGAAGGACCTTCATCCATAAATGCCAGTTGAATTCTATCGTATGATTCCTCTTGGTTTAGATGACATTTGAAATCATAAAAAGTATTAGATCCATTTTTCAGTATGACACGACAATTTTAAATAGGTTATAAAAAATTGGAGGGGGGTTTTAAAATCAGAACGTATTAGTATACAGAATAAATTATATCCAGCCAAAGTCTCATACATATAAAACCTTTTTCTCGCAATACTTTCTGAGTGGCCTGGTATATTATTACTGGTGGATAGTGAGTTAATACCGAAAGTTTTTCTTACAGATATGATTGTAAAACTGATTTATTGAAGAAAAAGAGTTTACCACTCATACCTATAATGAACCATAGACACAAATGGTCCACAAATGTGCATGAAATTGAGCATCATGAAGTACATCCATTTCTTGTTCATTCCCCAAATATTTCCCAAATGAATCCAAGCGTAAATGAAGAATGGTTTAATATTGATGTTGTAACGCCACGGGACACAGATCGAGTGCTTGACCAATTTGTTACTATGCTACTAAAAATAAGACTTTTTTTGGCTAAAGGCTATACTGACGAGAATTTGCAGGAATTTAGTATGTCCGATGAATTAAAATTAAAAGATGGGCCAACAGAATTTGACAAAGTAGAGAATCATTCTTTACATTTTCACGACGATGAAATGGTGGCCCCTCCAGCAGTTGGCAGCAATAAAGGGACAGTGGCTTCCTATCTACGTGATTATTCTCAAATATTCATGAAAAAAACAACATCTGAAAATAGGCCACCCGTAGATATTAATAAGGGCGCATCAGTTTCAAATAAAACTATAAACATAAAAGAAAAATTAAAAAAACATTCCAGCGAGAATATTGAACCGAATGCAACAGCGAGTCAATACTTACAAGAAAATGGTAATGGCGCAGGTACTAGCAATGCCGATGACATTAAAGACGTCTACACCCGGACACTGTTTGATGATAGTGAAAATAGTCAATACGATAATGAAAGTCTAAATATGAATATTACTTCCGTAAGCAGGGAAGATGAACCCTTGCTAGATAGTACATTGCCCAAGAAAGAAGATTCTAAAGATTATAAAGAGGACGAAAAGAAAAAAAACATGAAGTAAATGTGAAATACAAAAATAATAAAACACGCATAAACCATGATCGTTTTTAATTCAGTTTTTTCACCCAAGTTATAAAATTTAGTTACAGGCTTAATTAATTACACTATTTTTATTAATTAAGTTGTTATAAGATTTTTATCGAATACTTGCTTTCTCCTGCATTCCCTTTATTTTATTTCGTTTCATTCTTCCTTCCGTGATGGACTGCATTACTAATTATCTCATATTCTTATAGTATTACGGTTAATCTAGGTTGGTGGGGTGCTAATATTACTACACATAGGTCTTAAGTATAATATACATAGTACATATAGGTATTGTAGATAGATAGGTACAGTCATCATCAAAAGTCGATCAACAGTTTAATTTTTCCAAACATCGATTTACACAGCAAGCACACTTTAACTTATAAGTTACAGCTACAGCTGACATGAAAACAGCATGAACACGGTCAAAGTGAATCGACGAGTGTAATGTCAACTAATCGACTTTTAATCCTGGCTCAACATAATGTTTGGGACGCCAACTTATAGTTTACGTCGCCATTATTTTATATTATACTAGCTGCGCTCCGAGGTTTCACCCGCGCAAGTTTCGATCCCGTCAATCGAAATGGTAAGAAGATGTTGGCCGATTCTCAGATCTACCCAATGTGCACACAAAATGTCTTGGATCTATACGTGTCGGAGGAGTGTGGTAACTAAACGTTGTAACATGACAATTTTATATATATATTATTAATTATATCCAACGAACCACATGATGAAGATATTTGCAAAATGAGCTAACTAGTATGTTAAATAAAAAGTAAATGTTGTAAAGAGTACATAGTTATGTAGTTATACAATGGCCATTACGTGAAAAGCCATCACATGTGGTGCATAGCTAAGTTTTCTTCTTTTATTTGATCTTTTTATTTAAAGATATTTCATACTTGTGACCCGCAAATTAATCCACGCAAATTTTATTCCAGTTGAATACATTATATTTTTCGAAATAAAAATCATTAAGTATTTTTATGCTATTTTCGTTTGCAGGTATCTCGTATTTAAGAATTTGACGAATATACTATATTATATAGGTATTATAATACAAAATAAATACAAATTATTATTCCATACATGCAATATTAGTAGGACTAGTAGAAAGTGGGATTATATTAATTTTCCGAAATATAATTTATGAAATGTTGAATATTATTACATAAGTTTTGAAATTGTTAACTATTAATAGAAAACACGATAAAATATCAAATAAAGCCGATTAGAAAGTTTGAAAGTAACATTTTGATACATAGGCGTAACTTTAATAATTAAGTTAATTATTATGTAATTATCACTATAACGAGATTTCTATGTACTCAATATTAAAGCTTAAATAATAAGTTATAAACTAAAACAGAACTTACCAAAGTTCTGTTCAATCGCGACATTCTACATCACACACTGTATTTTCAACAGCTAAGTTTGGATGTATGTAGACTATCCGGAAATTATATTCATTAGGCTTCAATAGATCGAACTGATACATGGGTAATCTGTTTGTTATTACCCAAATAACTTGAGGTGATTCGTGGTCGATACGAAGATCGTTGGGAAATACTAAAGTGTAGTTATTTCTCGCTACTACACGTATATTGTCCCTTAAGTACTCCTTGCGAGTGTTCCAACACCCGACACTGTCTTGCAGGACAAGGTTGAAGAACATAATTCCATTGCAGTCGATAGCGCCAGCAGAGACCTGACCTATCGCGCCACGGTTTTCCCCTAATAGTTTAAATTCGTTAACAGAGTTGTCCACACGCGTGACATTTTTGATAACATCAATATCTACTACAAATTCATTGGCACTGGACATAGCGTGGTAGTACAGAAGATTATTCCTCTTGTCCACTGACAGCCCGAAGATGCCGTCGGGCCATTGGAAATTGACATCATGCAGAGTGTAATTAGACAAAAGGGGCTCAGGGTAAAACGTGAAGTGATTGAATCTCCAAAACGTGGTGTCGTTAACTCTGAATACTATGAGGCCGAATCGTCTCGCATCTGCGATGTATAAATGCAGGTCTTTGCAGTCGTCGTCTCGCGAGTCAGCGACAATGTTAGATATCAGCGAGTCCTGTAACACATATTTTTCCGGGATTTGATATTGCGCGAGTACCGAGTCCGTTTCCAGGTCGATCGCGAATACAGTTGGCGGACACACCTGGCGTGGTACCTCGAAGGCTTCCACCTGACCTGCATCAAGTACCCACATCACGCCGCAGTCGTCTATAGCCATCCGGAACACGGATGTGAACCCCGAACAATTGCCTGGAAGTTACAAAAAGGGTATTAATTATACTTCACATTTTGTATGTTATCAAAATAATAGCTATTATGAGTAACAAGCTAACAAGATTATCTGATTCTTCAACCAGACTTGCACAGTTATATTGTATATAACTAACAAATATATTTCATTAAACAGGTTATTAAATGTCTAAGTTAAAGACTTTTTATGCCCAATGAATAATTATAATTATTCATATAGTAAAAAATAATTTTATTCTTAATTAACTCTGAGAAAACGCCAACTTGAAAATAATACCCATTTTTGTTTAAAAAATCTACAAAAAAATCTATTAAGTACAATTATTTTAAAAATCTAAAATTTAATTGATGCCTTAGAATATTTTAAAATGTATTCTTTTGTTACGCTAACATAGCATTACTGCGTTAACACAGAATATTATACACGTTATTTCTAGTAATTTATAAGAGCAAGATTGAACATAGCTTCCCTCGGCTAGCCTTATAGCCTGTATGTTCTTCACGTGCATTTAAATTCAATAAAAACATTTCACTAGTAGTGTCCTTTGGGGGCTTTTGTTCACTACCGATACCTATAGTCATTCGTATAATTGCAATGCATATATTTCTTGCCTGTCGCAAACGAAACAAGACTGTATAGGTATACATTTACGACGATATTAGATAATCAACCACCACATATCCCCTGGTCCCGCGCCGTCTCTATACTGCTGTAACGCTGCATTGATTTAAAATTTTAAAGAAATATTATATTAACATTTAAAATGCTAAAGAAATATACGTGGCTAAGTCCAATCATCCTAATAATCCTAATAATTAGCTCTCTTGCTTTCATTTAGGATTCTTAGGTAGGTCTTAACCCAACTTTCGTAACGCCTCAAAAGCCTTGCAATACTTAATGTTTGCCACATCTCTTACTTTGAACTTTTGATGTTATATTGTTTTTCATTTTGATGTTAGTATCCTAGAAACCTTATCATGGTATGATGAAGTAAATTAAGTTTTTATGCCTGTACCCATTGGTGATTTACCTAGCATCGTCTTTATTATGAACTGCCTTAATTATGACTTAATTAATTATTTATTTTAATACGGATAAAGCCACATTGCGGTTTCGTTACTTTACAATTATCATAATTACCAACATTAATTAATTAATGAATTAACTTTTATTATATTGTACTAATAAATTAATTTTGAGCGATGTTTAACGGTTAGATACCTATCAGTGGTTAATGAATAACCAGTAAACTTTTATATTTATTTATTTCAAACTTATTATAATAATTGTTATTGCAATAACACCTTTCGAGTCCTTGAATGCAAAGTGTAAAATGCACACAATACTTGATCTTATATCGCATTCTTCATTTTTATCTCATTTATTAATTTCTACTTTGATTGTTGAAGTGAAAGGACATGCCACTTTTGTAATTGAATGAAACTTGACCTAGGTATTTGGTATCTTTCGTCTACAATATATAAAATTAAATTATAGAATTTGGGCTTTCGTAATGTAACAATTATGCAATAAATGGTTGTGTTAATCAGATTAATCTAGTTTATTGTAGTAAAGTAACCGTTAAAATGGGACATAGAGTAGAAAATTTTGTATTAAAATTATAATATCATTATAATTTTTTGAAATATTTATTTTATTTATTTCACTAATAAAGATATAAAACCTAGATGACAAAATTAATGTTCCCATATGAAGGATATTAAAGGCTTCGTTAATAGCCATAATGTTCAATTTTTTTGTAAAAATAAAAGCTTGAAGAAATTTATTTTCGACTATTGTAAAGCTTTGAAAATTTAAAATTTTAACATTATAATATGTATATTTAACTCTAACTTAAAACAACACACATCCACACACATCGTTATAATAAAATATAGAAATTTTTAAAAGTTTTTGAATAACTGCAACAACACGTTATTAACAACTAGCTTTTCCCAGCGGCTTCGCTCGCGTTGAAGCCCTTCAATAAATATCAATGAACATTACATTCAAATATCACTGGAACAGAATTCCAATATCTGCCACAATATTTTTTTTGACCCTTAAAAAAATTTATAAAAAGTATCCTATGTCATTTCTAATACCTCGAGTACCTATATGTGAACAAACTTTCATGATGATCGGTTGAGTTTTGACTTTTGGCGTTTTCGAGAGATTTTTGGCGTGAAAGCGTAACAAACAAACTGTTTGTTTGTTTCTTTGGTCTTCTTTCACATCAAATCGGTTCCACGGATCGATGTGATATTTAGTATGGAGATAGTTGTAGGAGTGAAGAGTGCCAAGGCTCAAAATAAGTTCAAATATATTTTTATTTCTACCACGCGAGTGAAGCCGCGGGTTACAGCTAGTTAGTAGAATAAGTTATTATTAAAGTCATCACAAGGTGAAACAAACGTACCTGACTTCTGCCAGTTCCAGTTGGGGTACGGCACCAGCGGAGCGGACTCCTCCTCGGCGGGCACCGGCAGCACCGACAGCGTGGCCGGGGTGCCCTTCTTCCAGCGCGGGGTGCTCACGAACACGCGGTCCTTCCATCGCTCTATACCCAGCGGGATCACGTTCGGTTGGATGAAGTCGCTGCAACAGTCGATCAATATTTATACTGCCACTGCGCTCCGCGGTTTTACCCGCGTAAATTCGATCACGTGGAAATATCGAGATGAAAAATAGATGTTGGTCGATTTTCAGACCTACCCGATATTCGGCTTCAATGCTGCGCAAAACACAGCCTCTTACAAATTAATATAGTTATTATTTATACCAAAAATATTTTTTTAATAAGTACTTAGGTACTAATAGTTACGACACAAGATACTAAAATAAACCTAAGTAAAAAATATATCTTTAAGTGCACTTCCTAGTCCATCTAGGTCTATGTTTATGGGATGACTATCTGGCACAAGGCCGATACAAATTCCTCAGACGTAATTGTCTTGGTATTCCAAGAGAACCGTTTCACAAAGGAGCGAGTAAATACGCGATTATCTCGTCTCGATCGCCTTCGAGTACTGCACATATATCGCACCAATTAACACACGGTATAGATAGTTACTACAGTTACAGATTATATCAATTATTTGATTAAATTGGTTATCAGAAAGACTTCCGGGCCTCGCAGTGCTGCTGATGGTCCGCGTATTAAAATGTATGGCATCACTTTGGAGGTCTGCGACAGACCTCCAAAGTCTACTATCTCTTGACAGAACTGGACTAACGTATTAAGGTAGACTTCCGTGCCTCGCGGCCGATCGACCAGTTCTGTCAAGTGTCAAAAGATATCGGGTTCTAAAATTATGAATCATTACATAATAAGCGGTTTTACATAGTGAACACTATCTATGCTGCATCTCCTATCTACGTTGTATCTCCTGCAATGCTTTTGTTGAAGTAAAAAGTTATTTGTTATTTCGCATTGTGATCTATGTATATTTGTGCCAAGTATCGTAAAAATCCGTTTTTGCTTGAAAGACTACCAAGCAAACATATAAACTTGCGCAGGGTTGCTCTAAGCTCGATTAAAGTTAAACTGACTCTTTTTCCGAGCATATTGCTAGTCATTTTATTCGAGCAGCCTGTGGTTTTGGTACACCAGGCGGACTTACAACGCCCTGCGAATCCAGTATGCTTTAGGGATGATGTTGGGAGTGGCTGGCTACGACAGTGCGTCACAAATTTTTACTGTCGCACACTGATTTCATGCCATAATACGTAAGAAAATGACGTCACTGTAGAAACGTGTGCGGAGCAGTAACAACAGCATTCTAAAAGTGATAGCAGATAGTGCGATGCACATATTATGGCTGGTATCAGACTGTACTTCTTAAGTATAGAAAAATGCGTCTGATACAGATGTCTAATATTGATTTGTAAAATATTGTTTTTATATCACTAACATAGTTTGTTATCTAACAGTAAATATGGATTTGATCCGAAATAAAGAAACATTATTTATTTATTTATAATTCTTATGAAATTCCCACTTTGACAATGCGTAAATTATGTAAAAAAAATAAATTAACAAAATTAGGTAACATCATCTGCTTACGTAAACTTTCGTGTAGAAATGGAAGCTGCATACAATACAAACTTTAAAAAACAACGCATTTGAGTTGTTTTATAGTAGTATATGCAACTGTCATATAAAGAAGGGTATTAAAACACGAGTGTAAATTTTTGAAACGAGCGAATGCGAGTTTCAAAATAGTACTCACGAGTGTTTTAATACCCGTGTTATATGCAGTTGCATACACTACCTTATCTTCACTAATGCAATTAATCAATTAATCAAACATTGCGAAACATTAAATTCACGCGTATTGCCCCATTCGTTGTTGGACGACGACGACTGTTTGACCGACGAGGCGACGACTGCTTGACCTACGATTTAAAATTCTTCTTTGAAGATAAATATTTTTATTAAATACTTTAATTTGATTGCAAAAATTGCGGCGCGTAAATATATACTTTTTATAATTCAATGTTAATAAAATACTAGCTTCAATGTTGAAA
>LUGF01044173.1:61730-90011 GCA_001625245.1 Calycopis cecrops
ACGCCTTAAGCAGAAATGTTACCGGGCCTGGGCTAATGCGACATTGTGTCAGGATGTCAATACTAGCGAACTTAAAAAAGAGTATAACTCGGCTTCTAGGTCCTTCAAAAGAGTGATGACTAAGACAAAGTCGGAGCATCTTGGCAGAATTGGCGAGAGATTAGTTCGCCTTCCCTCGGGAACACGCGCGTTCTGGTCGCTCGCCAAGGCTGTCTTAGGAAATTTCAGTTTGCCATCCCTTCCCTCCTCGCAGAGGTGTAATGACTCGTTGGCCCACGACGCAAAAGAAAAGGCCGATCTTCTAGGCTCTCTTTTCGCGTCCAACTCGACACTGGATGATCAAGGTAAATCACCGCCTAATATCTCGCGGTGTAACCATACTTTGCCGGATATCAAGTTTCGGCAAAGCGCAGTGCGAAAAGCACTTCTCTCCCTTGACGTCCATAAATCGAGTGGGCCCGTTGGAATTCCACCGATTGTGCTGAAAACTTGTACTCCAGAGTTGACTCCGGTCTTAACGCGTCTTTTCCGATTGTCTTGTTCTCTTGGCGTCGTTCCAAAAGCATGGAAGATAGCTTTGGTGCATCCCGTACCCTAAAAAGGGAACCCCTCAGATCCGTCCAACTACCGACCTATAGCTATAGCTCCCCTTCTGTCAAAGATCATGGAATCGATCCCACAGCTGCCGCCCTCGGTGTTTCCGGACCAATATGACTTAGGGATCTTCAAGAAAAGAGCCTACTCTCATCTTAAAGGCCGGCAACGCAACTGCAAAACCCCTGGTGTTGCAGATGTCTGTGGGCGTCGGAAAACACCATCTTCTCGGTGACCCGACTGCTCGTTTGCCCCCTGTACTATATAAAAAAAAAAGACAACGGAACATATTTAATATTTAATATAAATTTAAGAAATTTTATAGATTTAAGATTTTTATTATAGAAATACACATAATACATAGATAAACATCCAACGACCAAGGCGGGATACGAACCCGCGGCTTATGGCGCAATATGCTCCACTTATCCGAGCCCTGCACCACAGCGCCAGCCTGGTCGTCGATATTATATGATTGATGTGTGACTATGATTATTAAATTATTTGCCTTGCCTCATATACCTAGTCTAGCGACTAGCAATGACTAGTTCTGTTACAAAAAAAAATATTTTTTTTAATTGAAAAATTCAAATAACATTTATTACTTTTACTGTGTGTTAGTTTAATATTTTTTTTCTTTGTAACAGGGCTAGCCATAGCTAGTCGAGCTATGGCTAGGTATGTTGCACGCACTCGTTCCATGGGGAAATTTTTCACTGCCGATCATGTAGATTGTTTTAGGGACTCCAAATTATCATGGCGTTTAGAGCAAGCTATACTCTTTAAAACTGATCAAAAATCCCAATCCAGCGGATTAAGATTGGGACTGGACGACGACGGCCAGACTTCTCTCTGATGAAGTCCGAGACGTTTGCTTCCAACCAAGACTGCGTGGACCGAGCTTTATGACCCGGCGCGAATCTTGCTGGAAGGACCATACTTGGTTATTGAACTTGGTGTTATTAATGGGCTTAACTACCTTCTCAAGAATTTTACCTGCTACTACTGTACACCTACACTTGTGCTGATGTTTTTATACCTATCTCATAAAAATATGGCTCAGTCACTATTTCATAGCTAACACCCCACCATACCATCGTTGAACTCGGATAATCATCTTTAATTTATCTGTTGAGAAATGAGATGTGAGAGAGTTGAGTGCGTCTTATAGGCAGTAACTCCAAAGTCATCTCTTAAAATACGCGACAACCGACATGGTCTAGGTGCCATCCTTATTTCCCGAGATAAAATCTTTTGCTTTCGGACAGGAATTCTTCGAATTAGTTCCCTAACAGCTATGACCACCTTTTTCGTACGGACTCTAGGTGGTGGGCCAGATTTATCTCTGTCACAAACAGAGGAAGTGAGAGAACCTATTAATAGCCACCTGGCCAATACAAACATTTGATTATTACCAAGTTTATGGAGAGTTTTAAAATTGCATTTGGCTCCATACCTACTTTGTGTAATGCAATGACAGCGATTCTGTTCATCATCCCACTCCATTTTAATATCACCAATATTGTACAATGTATTGGCGCCAAAGTGAAAAAAAACACAATTAACAATCGTATAAAACTGACAGATTGCAAATTCAAATGTATTTTTTTTTAATTGTAACAGTGTTTATGGCTAGACTAAGTATATATTTAATAATACATTTGTTTTTCTTTTGTAATAGGGGGCAAACGAGCCATTTTCATAACTACCGACGAACATAGAGACCTGCATAAAAGTTATACGGATGCGTTGTCCTCCTTCCTTCTCCCCTCTCCATGGGCCACGGCCAATTTACGACAGCATCATGTAAGCGAGCGATACCTCCTTGGTCGTGCCGGTCAAATTCGGCTGCATGTATGCATGCAGCGTGGCACTATCTTTTACTATTATGTATTTATGATGCACGATTTGTTTCTTACATTCCGTTGCTCACAAACATCTTAATTTATAATTCTACGTAGTCTTAATAAGGTCAATAATCACTTACTCAAACCTCTATGAAAGCTCCAATCAGGGTAAGGGTGTAAATGCGGAGAAATATCTCCCTCCGGGCGGAGTATCGTAGCCAACGTCGCTGGTACTCCTTTCTTCCAACTGGGTAACGTCACCCATATTCTGTCGCCCCACACTTCCAAGCCCAATGGTAGTACATTCTCTGGGATGTATGTACTGAAAAGATACATGATTAACTAATATTATAAATACGAAAGTGTGATTGTTTGTTTGACCTTCTGTTACATCAAATCTTTCTAAACGGATATCCAACGGATCGATGTGATATTTAATATGGAGGTAGATGATAGTTGAAAAGTTCCATTGGCTCGAAATATGTACAAATATTTTTTTTACCACGCTAGCGAAGCCGCGGGAAACAGCTAGTATGTGATATTAATTTTATTCTCATACAACTTTTTGTTGTGCCGATATTTATATGTAATGGAATCTAGCAAGTTAAACTTGATCCATTTCTTCAACTTTTCAGCAAGCGATTTCAATGTAATTTTTTTCCTCATATAGGTATGGGTGGCAAACGGGCAGTCGGAGATATTTTCATAAATACCTACCGAGACGCCAATAGACATCCATGGAGATTATACAGATATACTGCTCCTTTCTCCTCCCTCCCCTATGGGCCACCTGCTACTTACACACCGCAGGAAACGCGGCAGCACTGCTATCACTTTACGCCGGTATTTTGTAAGCTAGAGGTACGTCCCCGATGCGCTAGTCCAGTTCGGCGATTGTATGCATGCAGCATGGCATTACCTCTTCAATTTGATCAATAATTTGAAATGAGTATTAATACCCTGAGTCCAAAGCTTGTTGGCGATCATCTTGCGTTGAAAATTCAAAGTCAATGCGCCTCCATTTGTGAAGAGTCGTGAAGGGCGGCGTATCTGCAAATGTGGACCAGGCGTTTGTTACTCCCATCATGGTCAGCCACAGGGTGACGCCGGTCAAGCGAGGACGATCTGAAAAGTACCATGCATCAATTTACTACTAAAACAATATGGAGTAAAGTATATTTAGGATGCGAGCACACACGCTTCTTTTAGCCGCTTCACGATTTAGCGACTCGGCGTTCAGATATCAGAATCGCACGTTTTAGCGATTGCTCCGGTGCTCGATATGCAACATGCAGTGACAAAATCACCGCGTTTGGCGTTTTTAAGTGTGCGGTAGAAAGCGTCTGGTCGCTACATTCAGCTTCTAAAAATCGACTAAAGGCGACAGCACACATGCTACTTTAGCAGCGGCGATCGGCGATTTTGCGACTGAATCGATGCTCCATCACGACAACGACTGTGCGTTCAGTCGCGGTATCGGAATCGCGCGATCTAGCGACCGCTCCGAAGTCCGATACATAACACTCGCAGTCGATTTGCGACTAAATCGCCGCGTTCGGCGTTGTAAGTGTGCGTTGGGGAGCGCCTGGTCGCTGCATTCAGCTTCTATAAAGCGAGCAAATCACCGATTGCCGCTGCTTAAAGAAGCAAGCACACACGCTCGCAGAACCGACAGCCGCTGGGAAAGAAAGGTGCTCGAGTGGAAGCTCCGCGGGGAGCGCAGTGATGACCACTGATGACCTGGCCAAGGTGTCGGGGAGACGCTGGATGCAAGCAGCTCATGACCGTGACATGTGGCGCTCTCTGGGGAAGGCCTATGTCTAGCAGTGGACGTCCGCTGACTGCTAACGATGATGATGATGATGATATCTTACTGCAAAATATTAGTGATATTATAATACTGCTTTACATACAGGTACCTCTATCAGCCTATATGCATCCATACTCGCATCTAATCTGGATCTGTCGCTGGATGAATGTGTATAGATAGGTAAGCTTATGTTCATTAGATGTTAGTTGTATAGTGGCATTCTATAAATAAACATGACGGCTAACCTACTACTGGTAGAAAGCACTGTTAAACTATTTTTTATGAATCTGATTGCAATACGTACGGATTCGTGATTGCTGTTAAACTTTTGCTAGGCGTGTATGTTTGAAATAAAGTTTTTTACTTCCGGCCCTGTTTGCTGAGAAAGCGAACCCAACAAACATTTTGGCGCTAAGGGCATCCTTTTTAGGCCTTATAGGCTTATAAGTAGTATACAAAAGCTCTCAGAAAAACATTTAACTCTGTAACGGTGTTAGGGGTTGATGATAATTAAACCTTTAAGGCGGATGAAAGTAACAAAGAAATTTATTAATACCTAAGTTGTTAGCATAGAGTTAGTCGGAAACCATATTTAACTTACTATTATAAGGATTATAGCTTTAAGAAGCAATAGGCATTAAAAGCAATTATAAGGTAGCCACTAACAGTTGCTATCGGCTGGTCTTAAATAGAGTTATTTAAATACCTTATACCACCCATCCATTTCTATAGATCCATAAGAATTAACTGAAACTGTTAGTGCCCTAAAAGTGTTCATTGGACGTCATATACACTTAAAGTTGTTGTAGGGTTACCGTTAACAGTTACAATCCATTGATGTTATTAAGTGGAGTAAGTGGCTTTAAATCACCTGGAAAGTTATTTAGAGCCTTAAGGATAAGTTATTTAGAGTCTTAAGAATTTATAAGTGTTAGCAAAACGATTATTATATCTCCCAGACACCAAAAGCTATATTAAGGTATCCAGTAACACGTTAAGCCAGGCTTATAATTAATTCAACAGAACTTTTGTACACCTTTCTATGTATTTTGTACTTTGTATAAATGTGCTTATTTACAGTATTGTGTGTAAATAAATACAATGATATATTAAATTTTGGCTAGTATTTTCGATGTATAATATGCATACTATGGCGTGGAGTAGAATATAAATGACGATTTGACGATATAACGGTCTTTTTCCAATCGTTTCTAGGGATGCTTAAATAGCGGTTAATGTGCGGATGTAAAATAGGTTACCGGCGTCGAAAAAACAAGCTCCGAGTCGGCGCCGATAGTTTTGCAATGTTATCTTATGGGCTCACTTATAAAGAAGCAGGTCTTTACCTGTACGTACCGACTCCCGGCGCGGCGCCGACTCGTACCGGCTCAAGCATTTGGCGATATGTAGGGTGTCCATTACATTATGAAAATGCAGGACAATGTATCTCGTGTCATCCTCTTAAGATTTGTGTTCATTAAACTTTATTTTTTTTCAAATAAATGATAATATTCTTGGTAGTGCCACGGTGCTGCACTTGGGTCGGCGCGAGCGAGGTGTTTCAACATTAATAATAAACTTAAAACAAATACTTATAACATGAAAAAATACCAAAATTTTAAAAAATAATATTATTTTATAGAAAATATATTAAATGCACTACTAATATTATTAAGCAATTACTATTTAATTTTACTTGTAAATAATACACGTTTTTTATACTATTTCCACTTTTAATTAATTTAAATTACAATTATTACGACTGGTTTCGACATCTCATCATCAGGTAGGAAGGTAATACCTACATATCAATATCTCATCATCAGGAAGGAAGATAGTACCTAGGTACCTACCAGATGATGAGAAACCGGTTGTAATAATTGTAATTTAAATTTGTGGAAATAGTATAAAAACCGTGTATTTATTTACAAGTATAATATGAATTTCCATCAAGAAGCGACAATACATAATGTCTTCTTGAAATAATTGATGATATGCTCCATATTTTTTTCTTCTCTTGTTAATGTTAGAAACACTAACTGTTCTTTTTTTCTACATTTTAAATAATTATGTTTCATGAGAATTAAATCATCGTAGATATTTATTTCTTGGTATCAATAGATATTTCTTGGTCACCACGTGCATCACACTCGCGACTCACGGTAGGCCGACGTCACTGACCTTGAAGTCGATACATTTCGTGTAAGAACAACAATTCGATGTATTTTTAAAGACCATTTCAAATCGATTTTTTTAATAAAATATTACAATTAGACAATAAAATATAAAATACACTCTTGGAATGATGTCTACTTCCTTATTTTAAAATTTGGCCGGTGGCCAAAAAAATAACCCTGTATTTATTTGTCTCTTTCTTTAGTTCGGTAATCAGAGCGCCGCGCCGTCTCTTTCCTGTCGTTAAAGTGCTTATCAATTATACGCTTTGTATGTGTGCGTTACTGGAGCCAATATTTTTTGAATTCTCTCATACAAGTCACCTATCTACAGATTTTACTTAAATAATCATAGTTTCTAGTGTAATAGCCGCACAAATATGGCTACGTATTTGATGAAGATATACGACGAATTCTAGAGGAAAGTGACGTAGAAAGTTTTATTTTACTATTAGAAGGTAATTCATTTAGGGTAATAAACGTAAATAACATAAACGAAACCAGAGTCCATCACCAAAGTACACAGTGTAAGAAAGGAAACTGTCATTCGTGTTTATAAACTTCTCATAAGTAAATTATTGTAAATTGTTTTTTTCAAACTTAAAAATCTTAATAAAAAATGAGGTTCAGCTTTCTGTTTCAGTGCACCTCTTATAGATTTCCCTTTAAAAAATTATGTATTGTTTTGATGATTTTCACACAAAAAATAACCTCCCTTGGTCACAAGTCTTAAAACTATAAACGGCCTAACTCGTACGTCCGCGAAAAAAATTCAGAACAAGTTACTCAATAGGTGTGAGTCCAATGTGGGCTCACGGACGTGTAGCCATACGCATGACGTGAGCCCGCAGTGGGCTCGTAGGACTGTGAACGTGTTAAAGAGTGCTGATTTATATATGCATATTATTTATTAAGTAAACAAAAAAACACACGTACACGGATAGAATTTTTGAAAAAAAAAACATATTTTAACTACTTATTTAATTCACCAAGATAATCATCTTATTTCGTTTTTAATAAAAAAAAATTAGTGCCAACTACAGCCAGAGCCAACTATTTGCCTTTTTTATTAGGTAGAATATACGCTAAGGACTGAAGGTCAGTGCAGCTTCATCTATATGAGGATAACTATTTGCCTGTTTGTATTCCAACACATGTGCAGTCTTTTGTATGCTCTTTGATTTACAGTTGATGTGCAGTGTGTTATAATAGCCTGTTTGTTAATTTGAGAGACTAAATTGACAGATATAAATGTCAAATTTATAAATAATGATATTTTTTTTTAACAGCGTTTTTGTGTAGTACTGACCTATTATAACAATTTATTGAAACGTACCGTAACGTATGACGAGTTTTGAAAACAGAATAAACATTTTCTTGTACTGCAACCACAAATTTACAACTATAAATTTATTAGGAATCACACTGGATGCAATTTTGTTAACTATATGTTGCAGGAAATGACGTTTAAATTAAAATTAAAGTGCGAAACCTTTTTAGAGTTACAAATAAATACTTAATGAAATATGCGTGTTCCGGTTTTTTAAATTTATAAAACTATATACCATAATGACATTTATAGAATACATTAACGTTTCTGTCTAAATAGCTTTTAAAAAAATGAAAATTATTTTTCCAATAGTGGCACAACGTTATGTAAGAATCACAAGAAACTAGCAACATTGCTCTTGTCAATTTAGTCTTCCAATACAAAAAGGGACTATAGGTAGCTGTAGCAGTGCCGGATTAACAAAAACGATTTTAAAAAATCCTATCAAAAATGTATAAAGGAAATTTAAAGTGCATATATTAATCTAATTCATAAGAATACTTACCGAATATATAATATTTCATTTCAAGTTGCTGGAAGATATCATATGTATTGTACACGCCTATAACGAATTTTAAACGCGGAAGGCATTGCGGTTCTGAATAAAAATATTTTTTACCACCGGTAATCATATGAAGTTATAACAAGAATTGTAATAATATATACAATAGGCCTTTGTTTAACCCTCCATTGGTGGCGCGTATTTAACTTAAGTACTTCGTGGACGACGCCGGTCTCCCGTACCGAGATTTTTAATTGTTTTTTTGTAATTTACTGTTCATGGGACTTTTCGTTGTAAAGGTTTTACAGTTGAAACTTTTTATAATCAAACAATAATTATTTCATAAATCAAATATATTTTATTAATTTTAGACAAGAGCTTCAGATGTGCGACGAAATTTTAAGGTATTTCAACATTTTTTTTTAAACTAAAAGATTGCGCTACAATATTTTATATTTTACAATAGAATCAGTCTTAGTTGAATGATTATGACTGAAATGTCCTTGGATTTTTTTATACTATACACTAAAATGAAAAAAATGATAATACATCTAACAAAACTATAATAATTATGGAACTAAATTCGATGTGAATTGAAAACCAAATGAGCTTGAGCTCTTAGTATAGCTTGATCTTTTTTAGTCCCAGCTATTACAGCTAGTGCTCTTCTTGCTTTAGGCATTCCAACGTATCCACTCCAGGCACATATCAATCATAAAAACTTCTGGATGTTTTTATCACAATGATCTCGGCAAGTCAACGATATGACAGTACTTACATACTTAGTTCACTAAGGTTCATGGGCAAATTCTCAAATCGGATACAGACCTTGTAGAGCGTGAGCTCAAGTCTGAGAGACATCTTACTTTAGCCAAAAAGCGGTCAGGCGGTAGGTAAGATATAAGGTAGCTACTCGAAATCACAATGCGATTCCAAGAACGTTAATAATTTGTGCACTACCGATCTCATATACCTACGTTACCATTGACGGGTTAAGATATAATGAGGGTGATAAGTTTATCAAATATTTTATAACAAGACTAATGACTATAACATGAACTAAGGCTTTCCGTGGGTATTCCGCATATTTGAGTCAAGATCTAAATATTATAAAGAATCCAAGCAGTGCCAATTATTAAATTTTTTACTTTTTTACGATATTTTTATGGGAGTATAAGGGAACAAACGAGCAATCGTAGCCATTTTCATGACTATCGACGCCCATATAATACATCCGCATAGAGGTTATACAGATGCGTTACTCTCCCTTCTCCTCCATCCATAGGCCACAGGCAATGTGCACATAACACATGAAACGAATCAGCACAGCTGTCACTTTACGGTTTCGTGTAGAGGTACCTCCTCGGTCGTGCGGGCCCAATTCGGCTACATGCATGCAGCATAGCACTACCTCTTAATATTACATTAAATTGTTATTCTGATAGCTTTTATCGGCAAATATCGGTTCACTGACAGAGCATGACGTTGCATAATGTTCGTGACTCATTCATTTGCAACTTGTAATTATTTCTCTTAACTACTAGTCAAACGAAGCTTAGTTTTTGTTGAGAGGTACTGCCACGCCGCGCGCGTGCATGCAGCCGAGTTGGGCCGGCACGACCGGGACCTCTCGCTAACATGACACCGGTGAAACTGACAGACTGTGCTTATTACTTTTCCTATCATTAAGTAATTGTAAGTTCCTAGGATGAATTTTTGACTTGGAAACTAAAAAAAGTAAATGCAAAGCTATGAACCATAGCGTAGCCATGATGTAACACGTATGAGTGAGACAGGGTTACATCCCAACTCATGCGAGCCCGATTTGGTTACAATACTGTATCCTACATAAACATGGCAACTAAAGTTTGGATTATCAGCGTTTTATATAGTGTAAGGGGGAAAACGAACAGTCGGAGTCATTTTCATGACTACGGACGCCCATAGACATCCGCATAGAGGTTACACATATGCGTTGTATGCCTTCCTCCTATTCCCTACTCCTCCCTCCATGGGCCATCGGCTACTTGCACACGCAACAGCACAGCTGTCACTGTACGAGTACTTAGCCAGAGGTAACTGGGTCGTGCCAGCCACGTGCTATGCATGCATGCAACGTGGCACTACCTCTTACAAAGTAACCGCTGCTATTCTAAGCAAGCGGTTACATTCTAAAGTACACGATCACGACACCATGATTAAACGACATTGGAGAGCCTTGTCAACAACATTAAGTATAATAATTGTAACAAATTTTGTTGTTTCTTAATGATGAATGAATTTATAACATTAACGTCAGTATTCCTTCTAATCTAATAGGTAAATGTAAAAACAAGCGTTTTTTACATGATTTCGGTATTTTTAACACATTGGCAATGAATGTATGTTTACGAGTTGCTTGCAATAGCAAGCAATAGCAAGCAACTCAGCGAATACGCTCTACAAATTAGTAGGTAAAAAAGTAGAACCATAACCAATTTTTACGCTAATGCCTCCCTACCTAATCACTGGGAAAGGAATCGGCTTATGCTATTAGCATTTGCAAGGTTATTTCTAAAACACCAACAAGCTGTCAGATATTTAGAGCATTCGTTCTACAAGTTTTCATAACTTGCAATATTTTTCATACAAAAATAAAAAGGTGGTGTTTATTTTTTTTCAAGAGTTCAAGAGGAATAAGTGCATCGCGTACCTATGCAAGATAAGGTCAATAAACCCGTGCACAGATGTGGCGGCCGCGGCTGGCCGCGCCGTCTTACAAATGTCACCACAGTATTTATACTCAAAAAAATCATTTATAATTAATTTATTGAGTTATGTCAAAATAGTAGTATAAATTTTGTTGTTAAAATTGCTAGCTATCAGTGAGGTGTTATTACTACGCAATACTACTAGGTTAGTAATATTAATTCGATGCTAAAGTATGTTTTTTAATTTATTTTTTACACTGGACACCATTTTGTTAACATATCGTTAACAAAATGGCGTTATAATAATAAAATAAATGGCATATCGTTAATAAAACAAAATAAATTAATACTTGTAAATTTATGGTTGCAGTACAAGAAAATGTTTATTATGTTTTCAAAAACGGTCATTAATTTACGTTTTATTAAAATCGATATCGGTCAGCACTACACAAAAACGCTGGTATCATTATTTATAAATTTGACATTTATACCTGTCAATTTAGTTATTAATCTTAATTAATCTCTCAAATTAAAAAATAGACTATAGTTATCTTTATCTGAGAACTTGCTGGTATTTTACAAATAACCCCGTATGCATAACATAAGATATATCAATCACTTTATTACACTAGGCATGTGTGATCATATTCAAGTCAGACCTATTGTATTAAGTGTCTAAAGATAGATCACTATGTGACCATCAGAATTGTGGGCCACAGCGGTTTTTAGTTCCTTTCTAAGTATCGAAGAAGACCCTCGAGGAGAGACGTTCACCGCGAGTTACCTCACCGACCGTTTAGGTCCAGTCCCTTTCTAAGTTCACATTTAAGACGTTCACAAAAGTCTTACAACGATAAAATCATGGCAGAGAATATAAACTTTAATATAGGTGTTTATTCTATTTGCAATTACAGTTAAATTTCTGTCTCTGTATTCAATTTATGTAACACACTGATGTATTTTCTTAATTGAATAGGAGGGCACATGAGTAATCGGAGCCATTTTCATGACTACCGACACCCATAAAGATCCGCATAGAGGCTATACAGATACGCTGCCCTCCATATTTATCACGGAGATTGTTCCGAGGAATTGTTCGGATTACCTAATACCCGCTGCTGAATTACGTTTTGGGATTTCGCGCCGAAATTCCAAATTCCACCGTTATCACCTAGATCTTCCGAAATCCACTACTGTGCGCTATAAGCGCAATTTTATACCGCGCACCACTTCAATTTGGAATCAGATGCCCTCATCGGTATTTCCGGATCGATACGACCTAGGGGTCGTCAAGAAAAGAACTTATTCTTTCTTCAAAGGTCGGCAACGCATCTTTTAGACCTCTGGTGGTGCCGATGTCAGTCGGCGTTGGTGACTTTATAACCAACACAACTGCTTGTTTGCCCCTTATGCTATAAAAAAAAGAACGAATCTTCACCCAGTAGCATGTGCAATAAAGTTATATTTTATTAATTATTATAAATATTATGGTTTCTTTGAGCATTTTATTTTAGTTTTTAGCATCGGACGAGTTGGACAAATCAGAGGCTTTATCGTTTGAAGTATTGGGGACAGGCATCAGGATGGGATTCCATTGCACGGTTCCCAGTATGTAGCAGGGACTGTTCTGAGTCGGCCGGACAGTTCCCATTGAGGAGACGTCTGGCCTTGTCGCCGAGACCAGCTTGTGGGAAAAAAGCTCCCGCAGGGGTTTAGTCGGTATTGCACTCCCAGGTATCGAGTCCGACATAATATGTTTAGCGGCCACCTCTGCTCCTAGATATTATAATATACCTAAATGTATTCCCCTGCGTTAACAAAAAAAAAGGCATCGTCACCAAGAGAAACACTAGACAGTTGTGGGAGTTTTAGTAGGTATCCAACTAAACTGCCAATCATCAATAGGTCCTCTCCTATCATAGTTCCGACATAAGGTTAACGACATAATAATTATTCTATTTCAGTTTCATCATCGATCTCTATCTCTATGTTAAACAGTAACTTGATATTTTTGTAAAAGTTGGAGTTACATTGGTACCTAGTGGCAGAACAGAGCCGGCGCTACTGACGGACCCTTTTCTTCTTATCCCACTTCACATCGTGAAGTAACAGTGTTCTGTCTAGTTTCTTGTTGTCACTGGGCCTGGGCTGCACGAAGAGATAACAATAACGTAAAACCTTTTATCTACACTATTGTTGTAACATTCTACTTATGTTACCAATACTTGACTTATAATCAGTGCCGGATTTACGCATAGGCCCGTGAGGCCCGGGCCTAGGGCGCCACGATTGGGGGGGCGCCAAAATTTTCAGGACGATAAAATTTAAGACCTAAACCCTCTTTTTTGCTTCGCTGTAGTCTGGTAAAAAGGGCGCCGTATCAGACCGGGCCTAGGGCGGCAGTAAGCCTAAATCCAGCACTGCTTATAATAACTACTGTTATAGCTCAGACAACAAAAAACTCAATTGACATGATGTTTTATTATCCAAATCGATATCGTAAAATCTCATTATAACACTGTGTGAGAGCGAGATAGAGAGAGGGGTGAGAAAGCCTCATTTCAAAATTCTTAATTCTTCTTGCTTGATTGATTGATTGATTGTTTGGTTGATTGGTTGATTGGTTGATTGGTCGATTGGTCGATTGGTCGATTGGTCGATTGGTCGATTGGTCGATTGGTCGATTGGTCGATTGGTCGATTGGTTGCTTGCTTGCTTGCTTGATTGATTGATTGATTGATTGATTGATTGATTGCTTGCTTGCTTGCTTGCTTGCTTGCTTGCTTGATTGCTTGATTGATTGATTGATTGATTGATTGATTGATTGATTGATTGATTGATTGATTGATTGATTGCAATGTTTCGCAATGTTTGATTCATTGATTAATTGCATTAGTGAAGATAAAGTAGTGTATGCAGCATATAACACGGGTATTAAAACACTCGTGAGGTACTGTTTTGACACTCGTGTTTTAATACCCTTTTTTATATGACAGTTGCATAAACTACTATTAATTATCTGTGGTAAAATGTCTCTTCTGGTCAAGCGAATTCATCAGTATATTATGAGACTATTAAGACATTCAATTTTACTTCTTATGTAATAAAAAACTTGATTATATATTCCCAGTTCATTCGCACACAAAAAGACTGAACCTGCGTCGTGATGCAAGGGAAATTTGTATTCGAGGAACAAGCCACGTGCCAGTTGCAAGTGAAAGTCAAGTCTATAGTAAAGTCGAGAGTAGTGCACGCGGAAGCTATCAACTAAATTGTTCGGATATTAATTGACCATTAAACGGTTTTTTGCAATGGTTTCTGTAAAGCAATATCTAGGCAATATCACTTGTTTGTAACAAGATTCCGTACTAGATACCGTTGGTGTGTAATGTGTTAATAGGTACTTTTTACTAGATTTTTATCGAAACTCACAGTTGGTAAAGGTTTTACAGGAAAATCTTAGGAATTACCGTGGTTCGGGCTTTTACAGTAGCATTGTATACCTACTCTTTTTAATTTTGATAACTTGTATAATTAAAATTTTATTTTGTTATTAACTAGTAAAAAAACTGTTTTAATTTTAAGAAACTAGGTATCTTAGGACCTCTTTAGGTTTGGCAGACAAAAAATTGAGAAAGTTTTCAATAACAATTCATATTCAACCTAGCTATAAAAATTAAACTTAACATCTGACAAATAAAATAAAAGTTAAAACGAGCACAAAAAAGGAGAAATTTTGATTGTGCATAAAAGCGTTAATGAGCCCAAACAGTCGATGGGCTGAAGAAGGGCAATAAAAAATCAACCGCGACGGCGCAAAACATCCGGCTCAATATCTATTCTTTCTCTTTTTTTATTCATGCAAATGAGGAAATCTGATCACCTGATTTTAGGTAACCGAAAAAATCTTGTGAAGCCGTCCTTATCCGATTTGGTTAGTTGGTACATTTGAAACTCAAATAGGACAGAGTAGATGTTTCATCTAGGGATGTAACGCAGTATTGATTTCGGTTCCGATATACTGAAAATTTGGTTGTTTTTAAACCCGCGGCTCCCGTTCTTATTGGTTGCTAGCGGAAGTTATACCGAAGTATAGAGGCCCAGCCGCCAGGGTCAGGTGCCTACCTCGAATATCAGGCTTTTTTTTAAGTCTTTATTCAACAAGGACATGACAACCCCATCGTACCTTATTGCTTGGACAAGTGACCACCTAATTAATAACATTAAATTCGATTTGTGTTTCGGAAATCAATACCACGTTTTCTGTGCCGATTATATTATATGCACGGTAAGAACAGATATGGTGTTGTTTTGTCAGTGGCATTGAATTGAATTGAGACTTGGATGATATTATTTGAAAAATATACCGAAAGTATACGTTATATGAGAATGCTTTGTTAAATTTGACGCGAATACTGACACAGGTTTAAAATAACATTGTTTTTAAATTATTAGACCCAAGACAAAAACGGCTGTAAAAAGTTGAGGATGTGCATATTTATTTACCTGTATTTGCGAGGCTGGTTCCTGGGTACTTTGCAACTTCTCTGTGTTTCCATCTTGGATGAAGATTCTGCTTCTGATATCCAGTATCCCCCGCAATTTCACGCGCAATAATAGTGTCGCTTTTCCAATTAGAATCAACGTTATGGTATTCTCTATTGATATCCGCAAAAACAACTGACGGTGGAGACCACTCCATAAGCCACTGATGTGACACAGCCATTATAAATCGAACACTCTCACAAAAAAAAAACTAATTATTCACGCATTGCGCATTGAGAAAAAAAACTAAACTGTTCTCCCTATCAGAAAAAAGATGCTGCGCACGTGAACTCAATGGCAATCGTAAACTTTGTCTGTTATTGTACACAGCACCAACTGCTCTTCACGAATAACAGAAAACGCCGTAAAGCCTTTCTAAAGTACTCACTACGGTTATGTGGTTACATGTGTTATAATCGAAAATCATGATAATTATTCGTTACGACAATAATTTTTATGGTTTAAAAAAAGGTTTTCAAGTCTCAGTAGATCGCTTGATAAAATACTTCTTTGATTCAGTCTACCGTGAAAGATTTTCACTTTAATTTTTTTTATATTAAAGTGATTATCTCATGTTTTAATCGATAATCAACCTCTTAAGTCTATATAATGTAAATAATCATAATTTATAACAGAAATCGATTGTGATAATCGATTTAATAATATTCACAAATTGTATCCGGATCGATTTCGATTCGAAATACCTACTTTTATTTGATTGCGTTTCGGTTTGATCGTATTCTTTGATTTCTGCTTTCTTATTCGTAATGACTTAATTTTCATTTTAGATTGATAGTTTTATAATGATATTAATATAGATTTGTTTGGTGTAAATGAACTTTATAAACTTGTAATAAGTAATATCGGGTACTTTTTAAAGGCATTTATGATATAACTACCTAGTCTAGCCATAAGTTCTGTTACAAAGAAAAAAAAATATTTTAATTAATTATTACTTTTATAATAGTGTGTTATTTTAATACACAAATATAAAACAATTAAAAATATAAAAAGCTTATTCAAAGTGGTCTCCATTGACTGCAATAGCCCTTGACGACAGTTATCATTAGAAGCACGCACTCTTTCGATGGAGAAATTCTTCACTGCCAATCGTATGGATTGTTTTAGGGACTCCAAATTATTATGGCGTTTAGTGCAAGCTGTACTTTCTAAATTTCAGGACAGGATTTGTTCGTTTTCTTTCCCTTACTGCTTTGACCATATTTTTCGTACGAACACAACGTTGACGACCAGATCTTTCTCTGTCACAAACAGAGGAAGTCTCATTGTACCTCTTATAGCCCGGCACACAAACATTTGACTAATACCAAGTGTATGGGCAGTTTTAAAAATTGCATTTGGCTCCATACCTACTTTGTATAATGCAATCACAGCGATTCTGTTCAATTTATCACCCCATTCCACTTTAATATCGCAAAATATTGTACAATGAATTGGCGCCAAAATGAGAAAACAGTGAACAATCGTATAAAAATGACAAATTCCAAATTCAAATGTTATATGTTTTTTTTATTGTAACAGTATTTATAGCCAGATTAAGTATATAAACGGCACATTAAGATACACCCACATTATTTAAGCCCAGTAATATTTTTCCGGTGTATTAGACCGATATCGGCAGTTGATCAATTAGAACTGATAATGATGACAGTGATGATGATGATAATATAGAACATATAGAAAGGTAATAAAGGTAAAATAGCTGATAGGTAAATGAAAGCATAAATAATGACCTTTTATTTTGTGCTAGCTATGCCCCGCGGTTTCACTCGCGTTTAATTTCTAAGAATATTGCACCCCCTTAGGGGTTGAATTTATAAAAATCCTTTCTTCGCGGATGCCTGTCATAACATCTACCTGCATGCCAAATGTCAGCCTGATCCGGCCAGTGGTTTGGGCTGTGCATTGACAGATCACTATGTCAGTCAGTCAGTCACACCTTTGAGTTTTATTCTATAGATTTTTGTAATACATTGTGTTAATTATATACATATAATCAAAGGTAGTGTGATATATTTGAATACAATGAAACAATGAAAAGTTAGCCTCTTAAAAACTTTTAATTTTTAATAGCGTTCCTATCATAAGAATCATCTTGGTGGCGAGTAGACCAAACTATGACGTTTGAGCTACCGTCACTTCGGTGAGACCGGTCGTAAATCGATCTCGCCTCTCGATGTGCTGATGGGAGTTGGGGCTGAGGAGCGGATAGGCTAGAGAGATGGGTGTGAGGTTTTGTGAAGGGAATGGAAAACAGTCTGGAACTCACCTGATGTCTCCTTGGATGATCCCGGTGTCTCGCCGTGAAGAGTAGCACACGCGGGGGGCACGCGGAATTCACTTATATATCTAATTTAAGTGTCCTTATATAACTAACACTTATACGAACACTATTGTCTTTATGGGCCCACAAGTAACACAAAACTATGTGCGGATAAGAGCTGATGATTATAGCGAGAGATAAAATATTAGCTGCGCGCGTGCCGGTGAATTGCAACGTTGTCTACTGTGTGTTCTATGACGTTGTCGGAGTGAACTGACCAATGGGTGCGTTTCGGTGGATAATTCTAGAATGAACTATTGTCATCTCTCTCCCACTCATTGGCTACAGATTTTCCGTCACGCTCTAGCGTGAACACATCTTGTTATTATTATATAGGTATACAATCTATCAATGAGCCTAGTGATTTATTTTTCCTGTGCACCTTAATAATCAAATGATTCGCGTATTTCCTGAAAAATTTCCGCGCCCCCCAAGGGAGGCGCACCCCACTGGTTGAGACACCCTGGTCTAGAATCTAGATTAAACTTTTCAAGTACGGTTACATGAATAGAAGATTAGAATGTATTTCACAATTTTTTCTGTGAGCAGTACTGTCATTGCTGCATTGCAGGCCCGGTTCTACCGGGTACCTCTCGTATACCGATACCTTCTGAAAGTAACAAATACAGCCTTACGTGCAGCGTCTGAGTTCCGACGGTCCACTGAGGAGGCTTCAGGAGGGCAACGCGTCACTTTTATCCATAAGTTTCTGGACGTTGGTAGCCACAAATTCGCTCAGACTGCTCGTTTTCCCTTACAAAAAAATGCTCCATTTTTAAAGTTGTAATCGAATTATCGCATCAATAAAACATAACATAACCCAGTTCTCAGTCTAATTGGTCGACTGCCCAATCAAATGCTGACGAGTGGCGGTATACGAATGCGATAAACCTACAACCTCTTGTAACTCAGTAAAGTTGAAAATGTACAGGTACGTGGGTGTGCTGGCGTTGCTGGCGAGCTCTGGCGCTATCTACCCGTACTTCGACACGCAGGACTTCATCTACAACGTCCCGAAGGTGTACAGAATATCTATCACGCTCGACAGGCTGTTGGCGTATTACGAGAAGAAGCCTTCGAAGGATCCAGAATGGTACATTTCCCTGGGGTTAGCTAGAGGTATGTGTTTTAAATTGTGAAGACAAGTGAATTTCTATCATCTTTAAACTTCTTTGGCCGATCTGATATCGCTCTTATTTTATAGCTACGATCGCTAGAAGATAAATATTATTTAAAGTACAATAAGATGCATGGTCGTGCTCCATTGTAGATGAATCGGCTGGCACGACCGAGGCGGTACCTCTCGTACATCTTCCCACCGTGAAACCACAGCTATGCCTATATGATAGTCGATAGACTTATACAATAAATTTTAGGTAACCGAATAGATGGGAGGAGAGGAGCAGAGCAACACCTTCATAACAATTATGCAGACGGCAGCTGTCGGTGATCAAAAGGTTCCGACTGCTCTTTTGTCCCTTAGAATATTAACAACTCTAATTTTGACCTGGTTAGTACGAGGCTAGGAGCATACGAAACTTAACAATTGAATAAAGACGAATAATCTTTCAAAGTATTACACAACAAATAAGGATTTAAGAGCTTTGTACAATGATAGGTCTGAATCTAGATCGTAGGGTTGCCCCACTCACGAAGATAACTATTGTATTTATTGTTACATGAAAACATTACACAAAGCCCATTACAACAATTAATTCGTATAATACGTGCCTTTTACAGTAGAAATTACAAAACATTGTATCGTAATATTTGATTGATAGATTCACATTATTATATTAAATGTTGGGTCTTTTCTATGTATATTTTTGGTCAAATTTGATATATAGTAGAGTAGATATTTTGTAAAGATTTTAGAAATAGCAGCAAGATCTTAGGAATAGATACCATAATTATGTCTACTACGGTTTTTGAAATTTTTTGGATTATTTTCCATACAAATATGGGTAATTTATGAGGGTTGTACAGATGATGGTTATATCTGTCTGATGCAGATGGTACGCTTAAATGTTATAACCTCTACGCGCCTTGCAAAGATCAGGGTTGAAGGCTAAGTGGGGTTTCCGCCTTTGGACAAAGACATACAGATTTATTTTTTATAAACCTACATACATAATTGCAGCCATAAACCCATAAAATATAATAAAGATACTTGTAGGTAAACCTCCTGTGTGATTACACAGTATACTGTAATAATATAACTGTAATAATATAATTACAAAAATATCAGTGAACGTATTAAAATTAGTCCTATAATTATGTAAGGACTGGCGTAACGTGCTCTAGAAAAAGCATTTATATAAGATTTTTATGATACGAAAATATTTATTTCATTTTCCACGAGCAGAGCGGGTTTCGAACCCATGACCACTTGCGTAACAATATGTGGCGTGTTTGCTTTGTCACCGACTCCGAATTTTAATGATAGGATAAGCAAACAATCAAAGTTGGAAACTTCATTGCTTTATATCATTAGAATAGATATATAATAGATATACCTACCGCAATGCACAAGCTTAACCTCAAGACAAGATTGATGCCTATAAGGAAAATTAAAGATCTGTTACAACTTACATACTTAATAAATTAAAATATTATATAATAATTATATATTTATTTTATTCACTATGTGTAGAATATATAAACTTATTATTTGTTTTGCAACTGTGCACTACCTCCATGTAATTTTAATATTATCCTATAGTTAAGGTTGCCTGGAAGAAATTACTGTAAAGTAAATAGTAATAAGGCCGCCTTTGTGTGCATCCATACTGTAACATGTAGGTACTGTATTGCTTTTACTGTTTATTATGTGCGCAATAAAGAATATTTTCATTTCATTTCATTTCATACTTCCTTGTCGTAACTAACTTCGTTATTGCATCACGCGTGTTACAATAAAATACTATGCCATTGAATTAATTCATGGAGCGTGTAATGAATCTTTAACGTAGATACTGGAATTAAGAAAAAGATTTGCTTATCAAATCATGAGGTTATCATTGACCTTAATGTTCATCTTCAAAGCTGCAATGTTCCAAACTGTACCATCACCACAACTCATTGAGGCTAAGCGACTAATATAAATGTAACTAAAATCTCGAATAGGCCCATAATTTCCTAAGAAAATTTGCGTATATCAACTCTATTAGGTTGATTAAAATTTACACCGAAACTTTAAATGTGTTTAATACCATTTTACCTGGCGCATAGCAAAGTTTGATGAAAACTTTGCTGGCATATCATTTTGTAGTCAATATATGCTAGAGCGCTCTAGGTTCTCTCCAATACTTTGACTCAAATCGTTGAAGAATAGATTATTTGGCATACTGAGAGATTTTAGCTCGCTTTATATCTTCTATTTAGATGGTAGATCTACGAGGTGTTGTTCGGGGTAACAGGGGCATTAGTCTAAGTTCTTTCATCAATACTTTGATGTCCCTAAATCCATAACCGTGCGTTTTAGACGTAATCTCTTACCACTCACTGTGGGACCTACTGCCAGCCGCTTTATTTCAGAATTGATACTAAAAGCCATCTCCTATCTTAAAGACCAGCGACTGAATTGCAGAGCCTCGGGTCTGCAGAACTTCGGGTCTTGTGAATATTTACGGGGGCGGTAGTAACCTACTAGTTTATCCTATAAAAAAAATTTTGTATGCATCTCTTTTCTGATTACTTCGGCATATCAACGGATCTTAACGCTCTGTACTATCTCTACATATTTCGTGCGTATTGTGCACTAGATCTGACTTATGTATATGACTAGCTGTGCCCCGCGGTTTTACCGGCGTTTCATTTCTAAGAAATCCATATAAATTTCAACACCCTATTTCACCCCCCCTTAGAGGTTGAATTTCTAAAAATCCGACCCGTCTAGTGGTTTGGGCTGTACGTAGATAGATCACTATGTCACCTTTGAGTTTTATATACTTTTATATAGATTTATTTTACTTTTAGAAACATAATTTTTTTTTAAGTTATATCTAACCCTACAAAAACTTAAATACTAGAATGAAATTAAATCATAATGATATTCCAATTCCGCATAATATCGATTACGAAATTCTTACATCGCAGGAGTAAAGCAATGCCGTGCAAAATGCCATAGCTCGAGATGCTCATACAAAAATATCCAGAATGATAATTTGTGCTAGAAAAGTTAATAACACGATTTGAACTCCATCAATTTAATTTGACACAATCATTTAATTTCATTTCATTGATTGTTGCTGTTTAAGCACATTACGTTAAACAACAAAACAGCTTCACGGCAGTTCATTCTTCTCAGGATCAAAAATAACACGGTCCCTTCAGATTTGTCTTCCTTTACTTATAGCATAAAGGGGAAAACGAGCAGTCAGAGCCATTTTCATGACTACCGACGTACATACACATCCGCACAGAGTTATACAGATGCGTAAACCTCCTTCCTCCTTCCATGCTTGTATACAGGCTCCACCTCTTACTATAATGTTTTTACTAAGTAGATTTAATGGAGCAAGTAACATAAATAAATATTAATTGATATTAATATCCGTTTAGATCCGTTAAGATTTTCCGTTTTTTTTGTTTTTAATTAGTTTATTTAGAGAATGAGACAGTCTATTTTTAGAAATATTTTATTTACGTCTTTGTAGTCGCCTTATATAATAATTATAATTATATTTATATAATAGTATATAATAGTTTCAGAAATAATTATGTTGTTGTATACATAGTTTTAAATTTATAACAAATTAATTTGTTCACTTGCTTTTGCCGGCAACTTCGTACACTTACACGGTTAATAAATTTATTAAAAAAAAAGAATGATTATATTATAATGACAAATCTGATATACAATTGATAATGTCTTAAGGTTCTTAGTCTCACAGCAATTTAGGTCCAAAACACAACTCTTAGCGGTTAGTTAAAATGAAACCCGGACCATTTTTTGAGCATAGTAGTCATACATTACACATTACATTCCTGGTTTTACTTTACTAAACCTTAAAATACTAACATTTTAGTTTCTACCTTTGATAATATCTTGTTTTTTCTTCACACCTCTTTATGTACAAACATACACATTTAACATGTTTGTTATAAGTACCTATATAATTTTGAAGCCATGATAATTTATTTTAATGTGTATTCGCTTTTTTATATAATACCATAATTATTTACTTACTGTTTAATAACAATTATTGCCATTGTAGTATTTATATAATTTATGTTTAGAAATTACATAATAACACAATTTCACAATCTAACAGTCGTATTCGAATTAGAAAACATGTTGCATTACTTGCATTTTGTGTAGCATTTCGTGTGAATAGAATGCATACGTTTTTTTTTTATTTAAACCGAGCAGTCGGAGCCTGGCATGAATATGTGAAACTAATTATACAATTCAGTGGTACTTACTCCTCTCTTTACCTCTTACTTTCTCAATAATTTTGAAACAAATTCAATAATATTAAAAAAACCCGATTGCATAAAATGAATTATAAAGTATCCAGTTTTTTATAAGTATAATGGAGCCATCGAGCAATCGAAGCCATTTTCTTGACTACCGTCGTCAAAGACATCCGCTCAGAGGCTATACATTCGTTGCCCTTCATGCTCCCCCTTCACGAGCCCCTTAAAACAGTTTCACTGTAACTTGTCCCAGGTTCTCTGGAGTACACATTGAACGAGCTGGACAAGTCTGTTCCGGAGAAGCTGAAGGAGAACCTACAGAACATCACTAAGCGAATGGACAGGATGAGGAACATCACGGACAACACTAAGTTGGTGTACCGAAGCAAGGAATATGAATACGGTGAATATAACACAAATACACTCAATTTGAGCTCGGAAATTATTTACTTGAGACTAATTATTTAGAAGCTTCCGTGATCATTTGGTAGCTCCGATAGTTACAGTTAGAGTGGAGGTCTCCTCCCTGCCTTATTGGTCGTCCACACCAGACTTTAAAGATACTTATTTTTATAATATTTTGAAATGTGCAGGCTCATTCTATAGAAACGCTGTGTTACGTTTTGTTACAATAAAAAAGTTCAAGGTACGTCTTGAAAAGTTTATCTTTTTAGAACATTCTGTTTAGGTACTCCGCCAGTAATTAGCAGTTAAGAGTTAAGACGAAAAAAACAGGAAAACCATACATTATTTAAGTTCTTTATGAATTAAAAATGTAATTTAAATGAATTTTGTATTAAAAAATGGCAACACTCATCACCAAATCATCAACCAAAATGATGAGATGAGAGACAGCAACTACCATTGACGTCGAGATTTAGTGTGGATAATTTGGTTTTTTCTTAAGGTGAGAAGGTATATTTTAAATCATAGTATCTCACAGATTTGCCTCTAATTAATACTTCAGAAATAATTTACGATACTTAACTGTACCTTTAGGCAATAGATTCAAAGAATTGTTGTTTAAATATCATTATCACTTTTTTTATTACATGTGCCAACATATGGAACAATGCAATTGTCCGAGTCGGAGGATGGCGCTACGTGTTCCTTTGAAGTATTGGGGCCAGGGGTCAGGATGGGATCCTAAGTCCTTATTTCAAAATTTGGCCGGTGACCAAAAAATATCCCTGTATATTATGTCCAAATCTAACTAAACAAGGTTGATAAAAGCGAGAGGCATTAAATTAAAGCATAAATACTATAAGTGCCTACAGTTAATCCGAAACTATTAAAAAACAGTTTACGACAAGTATACGAAAATTCTTTTTTCAAACAAGTTAAATAGCGAAAAAATGTAATCATGCAATGTACCGGGCAGCTACACCTCGCACGGGGTGAATGACCCCGGCGGACTAAGGGCAGCCGGACGCTCGATCAGCTGATGATACAGCATGTATGAAGAAACTTAAGAAAATTCCTGTAGCTAAACTATTGCTCCGATTGATCTGCTTTTTTTGTGTCGCCTGGAAATGATACACTAAATATATGGTTTAATGCCTGCAAATTTTATCAATTATATTTTTTGCATGTGATAATAACAAATTGCAAATTTACATTATTTATATAGATATATATAATTTTATTAAAGCTTCACGTGTCGCTGTGGACTCCTGTAAAGATGTTCGTTACGCAACGACGAGCGGAATGCGGCTGAATTATTTTACAATTTGCGCAGACTTACATAAAGTATTTCAACTCGACTCGGGTGGTTTCTTAAACGTGAACAAGAACCAGCACCAAATATGTGTAGAGATGTGGCGACCTCAATACTTGGCCGCCAAGGAAGCTGTACAGATTTTCTTTCACTTTTGTAAAAAATCACTTTTTTAAAGAGTAGGCGTATATGGATTATTAAGATAAAGATAATACAAAAGTTTTGCTTAAAATAAGTTCTAAGTTCGGTACCGCCAAGAATAACTCACAAAGGCTCAAATATCATTTTCCAGTGGCCAAAGCGATCTTTGAAAATATGGACATTCTGTCGTCGATAATGGAACCGATCACTATAGGCACGATGGGGACGCAGAAGCCGTACCGCTTCGACTTCGAGCAGTACGTGCAAGAGGCTAGAACGAAGATGCCGAGCAGGAAGGCTGCGGGTGAGGCAATACAAATATCATTGACGTTAAGTATGCAATCTACTAGGGAAAATAATCTAACAAATGTTCAAAGGCCATAGATGTTCGCTATATATTCCTAATAGCTTGCTGGTTTTTTTACAAGCAAAACTGACTGACATATATATAGCAACGTACAGCCGAAACTATTGTACTTACATACTTGAAATTTGGTAAAGGGGTTCCTTTCATAGCGTAAGTGAGCACACTAACTAAAAGATTTGTAAATTCAAGGTGGTGAAATAGGGAGTGAAGTTTATATGGAAGGTTTATTTGTAACGTCCAAGGAAGTGGGGTTAGGATAGCTATTATATACCTATATAACGTTAGTTGTATGTTTTTTTATTACTACAAGGGAGCAAACGTGCAGTCAGCGTCCTTTAATGCCGAACTACCGACGCCCTAAGAAATCCGCAAATTTATGTCATGTCAGTCGGTCAGTCCCTTTCGCCTGCAATGCAATGCAAGGCCCTTTTGCAAAATGATACTCATAAACGGACAGTCACTTCTGTATGATCTGAGTTTGCCTTTCTATCAAAACAGTATGTAATGTCACCAACGGCGACGCATAAGAAATAACTCAAGTAGGCATTACTACACTTTAAACTTAGTGTTGAGTATGTAAGACTCAAATCGAGCATACAATAGAGTCATGACACATTAAGTAATACGCCGATTTCTAATCGCGTGCGATGACAAAGAGAACATGATTTTGCATGTGTTATGTAAGATGGTCTTTTATTTGCACCAAATGTCTATAACAAGCGTATCAATTACGTTCCTTCGTGGAGCATTTTGTTATTAGTATCGATCAGCGTGGTGCCTACGCCTAATCTTATTTTATAATCTGTAGTTCTACTGTCATACTGTCTTTAGGCTTTCCTTTTAATTTAGGGATATGTATACGGATGGAAGGGACCGTGCGGGACTGGAAAGTATCTATTTTAACGCGATGATTCTGATGTCTGGTTGTTTTTGATTATAATATACTTAGCTCGTGGGGGTCGACTGGTTCTAGAGAGGAGACCGCGCACCTTCAAACTTAATGTGGGATGGACCATGAGTAGATGGAACGACGACATACGCAAAGCTGTTAGCAGGAAGTGGGAAAGGATAGCCGAAGATCGAGGCCAGTGGCGTGCTTTGGGAGAGGGCTATGTCCAACAGTGGACTGCAAGAGGCTGACGATGATGATGATACTTAAATAACTGTTATTATTATAGACGCATGCATGATGAATCTACTTATATCCGCCATGGAGACTCAAACAGAACAGAACGAGGAAGCTTGTGAGTTGACACCAGAGTGCAAGTCTCAGCTCATAGACGGCTCTGGCCTGTCCTACCAGCAGACCAGCCGCGTGCGAGCGCTGATCCTGGCCAGGTTGTTCGGCTGCATGGAGGGCCTCGATCTCTCCGCCATGATATACAAGCTGTGCATACAAATTTACAAGGAGTCCAAGTCCCTGGAGAAGTGGGACAATCCGCCTGGCACAAGGACCTTGTTTATGCAACAAAGTATGTTCTTATTTTTATAGCATATGTATTTTTATTTAGTACCTATAAGACGGCAAACGGGCAGTTGGAGCCTTTTGATGACTACCAACACCCATAGACATCCACATATTGTTACATTCATTACAAAGTGTAATTGCTGCCTCCTATAGACTGCTATTAGCTATTAAGGATACGACTAAGTTCTTATACCTGGTGTCCGATAAGTCCTTAGAACTAAAAAAAAATAATATAAAAAAATATGCACAAAATAAAAATCTTTCTCATTGTGTTATAATCTACTAAAATATTTTTTTTTTTCATACAAACGTGCTCCTTTTCGTTTTTGGCACACTTGTAAACGATGACTAAAATTTGGCATCACTGCGCGGCAAGTAAGCTTCTCATATTTTCCTTTATTTCATCGTATTTATCCATTATTTCATTTGTTTCGTAGAGTTTAGCTTTAAGATAACCCCCTTCGTGGCGGCCAGGCGATGTCTTCTATTTGAGATATCACTTTCTTAGGAAAAAGTTGACGGACGACAGGCATAGCGGTGTTAAATGTATGTGCAGTTGCAGCATCGTGTTGAAACCAGGTCCGAGTATTGAAGCTTGCAAAATTCTGTAACTCTGATGTAAAAAAGTCCTCGATCATTGCGACATACCCCGAAGTAACAGTAACGGCGCGACCAAGTTCTCGTTCTCGAAAAAGAATGGGCCTGTGATGACATGTGCTGACATGCCGCCATAACTGTGACTTTGGGGTTATGTAGGTCCTTTGATGTTTGCGTCGTGGATTGTCGCTACTCCAGTAGTGACAACTCTGCCTGATAACAAGGCCGCTGATGTGAAAGTGAGCCTCATCCGAGAATAGCAAGTTGTTCAACGAAGTAAAGCGGTTCATCATTTCATTTACAAAATTTAGTCTACTGGTAGCGTAAGTATCTTTTAGTTCCCGTACTAACTGACATTTGTATGGGTATAATTTCTTAACTTTCCTTGTCTCCTGTAACGTTGATTTGGGTATGTTTAATTGTCTGGAACGCTTACGAATAGACTGAGTATGGTTTTCACGAATTATGTTGCTCTACGTCGAGGTTTTCTTTCATCTGTGATGTCCTTGCTCGGCCTGATCTTCGTTCATCCAACTTAGACCCAGTCTCCTCGAACTTGTAAACACAGTTCTTAATCGATTGAATGCTAGGACAGTCATTAAACCTGCGTAAATTGCGGTTTTCACGAATTATGTTGCTCTACGTCGAGGTTTTCTTTCATCTGTGATGTCCTTGCTCGGCCTGATCTTCGTTCATCCAACTTAGACCCAGTCTCCTCGAACTTGTAAACACAG